>JBAIAC010000514.1:0-141806 GCA_037349315.1 Chelydra serpentina | reverse complement strand
ATTCCACCCCCTTCCCCAAAGACCCCAACCCCACCTCTGCCCCCCATTCCACCCCTTCCCCAAAGCCCCACCCTGCTCTGCCCCCCCCATTCCACCCCTTCCCCAAAGACCCCACCCCACCTCTTCCCACCCCTGCTCTGCCCCTCACCCCCATTCCACCCCTTCCCCAAAGCCCCCACCCTGCTCTGCCCCCACCCCGCTTCTTCCCACCCCTGCTCTGCCCCCCCCACCCCCATTCCACCCCTTCCCCAAAGACCCCACCCCACCTCTTCCCACCCCTGCTCTGCCCCCGCCCCGCCTCTTCCCACCCCTGCTCTGCCCCCCACCCCCATTCCACCCCTTCCCAAAGCCCCCACCCTGCTCTGCCCCCACCCCACCTCTTCCCACCCCTGCTCTGCCCCCCACCCCCATTCCACCCCTTCCCCAAAGACCCCACCCCACCCCCTTCCCACCCCTGCTCTGCCCCCCCACTCCACCCCTTCCCCAAAGACCCCACCCCACCTCTGCCCCCCATTCCACCCTTCCCCAAAGCCCCACCCTGCTCTGCCCCCGCCCCACCTCCTCCCACCCCTGCTCTGCCCCCAACCCCCATTCCACCCCTTCCCCAAAGCCCCCACCCTGCTCTGACCCCGCCCCACCTCTTCCCACCCTGCTCTGCCCCCCCACCCCCATTCCACCCTTCCCCAAAGCCCCCACCCTGCTCTGCCCCCACCCCGCCTCTTCCCACCCCTGCTCTGCCCCCCCACCCCCATTCCACCCCTTCCCCAAAGCCCCCACCCCACCTCTGCCCCCCATTCCACCCCTTCCCCAAAGCCCCACCCTGCTCTGCCCCCGCCCCACCTCCTCCCACCCCTGCTCTGCCCCCCACCCCCATTCACCCCTTCCCCAAAGACCCCACCCTGCTCTGACCCCGCCCCACCTCTTCCCACCCCTGCTCTGCCCCCCACCCCCATTCCACCCCTTCCCCAAAGACCCCGCCCCACCTCCTCCCACCCCTGCTCTGCCCCCCCACCCCATTCCACCCCTTCCCCAAAGACCCCACCCCACCTCTTCCCACCCCTGCTCTGCCCCCCCACCCCCATTCCACCCCTTCCCAAAGACCCCACCCACCTCTTCCCACCCTGCTCTGCCCCCCCCATTCCACCCCTTCCCCCAAAGACCCCACCCCCACCTCTTCCCACCCCTGCTCTGCCCCCCCACCCCCATTCCACCCCTTCCCCAAAGCCCCCACCCTGCTCTGCCCCCACCCCGCCTCTTCCCACCCCTGCTCTGCCCCCCACCCCCATTCCACCCCTTCCCCAAAGACCCCACCCCACCTCTGCCCCCCATTCCACCCCTTCCCCAAAGACCCCACCCCACCTCTTCCCACCCCTGCTCTGCCCCCCCCATTCCACCCCTTCCCCAAAGACCCCACCCCACCTCTTCCCACCCCTGCTCTGCCCCCCCACCCCCATTCCACCCCTTCCCCAAAGCCCCCACCCTGCTCTGCCCCACCCCGCCTCTTCCCACCCCTGCTCTGCCCCCCACCCCCATTCCACCCCTTCCCCAAAGACCCCACCCCACCTCTGCCCCCCATTCCACCCCTTCCCCAAAGCCCCACCCTGCTCTGCCCGCCCCACCTCCTCCCACCCCTGCTCTGCCCCCCATTCCACCCCTTCCCCAAAGCCCACCCTGCTCTGCCCCCGCCCCACCTCCTCCCACCCCTGCTCTGCCCCCCCACCCCCATTCCACCCCTTCCCCAAAGACCCCACCCTGCTCTGCCCCCACCCCGCCTCTTCCCACCCCTGCTCTGCCCCCCCATTCCACCCCTTCCCCAAAGACCCACCCTGCTCTGCCCCCGCCCCACCTCTTCCCACCCCTGCTCTGCCCCCCCACCCCCATTCCACCCTTCCCCAAAGCCCCCACCCCACCTCTGCCCCCCATTCCACCCCTTCCCCAAAGCCCCTGCCCCGCCTCTGCCCCCCATTCCACCCCTTCCCCAAAGACCCCACCCACCTCTGCCCCCCATTCCACCCCTTCCCCAAAGCCCCACCCTGCTCTGCCCCCCATTCCACCCCTTCCCCAAAGCCCCACCCTGCTCTGCCCCCACCCCACCTCTTCCCCACCCCTGCTCTGCCCCCCACCCCCATTCCACCCTTTCCCAAAGCCCCCACCCTGCTCTGCCCCCACCCCGCCTCTTCCCACCCCTGCTCTGCCCCCCCACCCCCATTCCACCCCTTCCCCAAAGCCCCCACCCTGCTCTGCCCCCACCCCGCCTCTTCCCACCCCTGCTCTGCCCCCCCACCCCCACTCCACCCTTCCCCAAAGACCCCACCCCACCTCTGCCCCCCATCCACCCCTTCCCCAAAGACCCCACCCCACCTCTGCCCCCCATTCCACCCCTTCCCCAAAGCCCACCCTGCTCTGCCCCCACCCCACCTCTTCCCACCCCTGCTCTGCCCCCCACCCCCATTCCACCCCTTCCCCAAAGCCCCCACCCTGCTCTGCCCCACCCCGCCTCTTCCCACCCCTGCTCTGCCCCCCCACCCCCATTCCACCCCTTCCCCAAAGCCCCACCCCACCTCTGCCCCCCATTCCACCCCTTCCCCAAAGCCCCACCCTGCTCTGCCCCCGCCCCACCTCTTCCCACCCCTGCTCTGCCCCCCACCCCCATTCCACCCCTTCCCCAAAGCCCCCACCCCACCTCTGCCCCCCATTCCACCCCTTCCCCAAAGACCCACCCCTGCTCTGCCCCCGCCCCACCTCCTCCCACCCCTGCTCTGGCCCCCCCACCCCCATTCCACCCCTTCCCCAAAGCCCCCACCCTGCTCTGCCCCCACCCCGCCTCTTCCCACCCCTGCTCTGCCCCCCCACCCCCACTCCACCCCTTCCCAAAGACCCCACCCCACCTCTGCCCCCCATTCCACCCCTTCCCCAAAGACCCCACCCCACCTCTGCCCCCATTCCACCCCTTCCCCAAAGCCCCACCCTGCTCTGCCCCCACCCCACCTCTTCCCACCCCTGCTCTGCCCCCCACCCCCATTCCACCCCTTCCCCAAAGCCCCCACCCTGCTCTGCCCCCACCCCGCCTCTTCCCACCCCTGCTCTGCCCCCCCACCCCCATTCCACCCCTTCCCCAAAGCCCCCACCCCACCTCTGCCCCCCATTCCACCCCTTCCCCAAAGCCCCACCCTGCTCTGCCCCCGCCCCACCTCTTCCCACCCCTGCTCTGCCCCCCACCCCCATTCCACCCCTTCCCCAAAGCCCCCACCCCACCTCTGCCCCCCATTCCACCCCTTCCCCAAAGCCCCACCCCACCTCTGCCCCCATTCCACCCTTCCCCAAAGCCCCTGCCCCACCTCTGCCCCCCATTCCACCCCTTCCCAAAGCCCCCACCCCACCTCTGCCCCCCATTCCACCCCTTCCCCAAAGCCCCACCCTGCTCTGCCCCCGCCCCACCTCTTCCCACCCCTGCTCTGCCCCCACCCCCATTCCACCCCTTCCCAAAGCCCCCACCCCACCTCTGCCCCCCATTCCACCCCTTCCCCAAAGCCCCTGCCCCACCTCTGCCCCCCATTCCACCCCTTCCCCAAAGCCCTGCCCCACCTCTGCCCCCCATTCCACCCACTCCACCCCTCCCCCAAAACCCCTGCCCCACCTCTGCCCCCCATTCCACCCCTTCCCCAAAGCCCCCCACCCACCTCTGCCCCCATTCCACCCCTTCCCCAAAGCCCCCACCCCGCCTCTTCCCACCCCTGAGGACTGCCGCAGGGCCGGGCTGTGCTCCTCGCACGGCGGGGGGCTGCGTAGGGCCCCAGAATAGCTAGGGATGGCCCTGTCCCTAGGGAACCCATTCAGTGCTTCCCCACCCTCCCAGTGAAACAGTGTTTCCTAATATCCAACCTAGACCTCCCCCCACTGCCACATGAGACCATTGCTCCAAATGCCCAAGGCTCAGGGGGAAGGGTGGGGGGCGGGGTGCCCAGGAGCAGTGAACGCTCAGTTAAGGGGCATTTTCATTCAGATAGGCAGCGACCCTGTTCTTTTAATAGCCTGAGAATTATCAAGAGCCCCGCTCCCCGCCCAGCTCACCTCTCTCGATGGCAGAGATGCCCATGGATGGCTGGGCCAGGGCCGCCGCCTTCTCCCACCTGCCCTCGTCTGTGTTGAAGACTTCGACGGAGGCCAGCGGGCTCTGCCTGGAATCCATGCCCCCCATCACCAGCACCTGCTTCCCCACGGCCACAGCAGCCGCCCCGGCCCGGGGCGTGGGCAGCGGAGGGAGCACCGACCACGTCTGGGACAGCACATCCAGCATCTCCACGGTGCCCAGGGGCAGCCCCGCCTGGCCGCAGCCCCCCACCACAAAGAGGTGCCCGTCCTGGTACGCAGGGCTGCAGTACACCCGGCCGGTGGGCATGGGCGGGAAGACCTCCCAGAAGAAAGACCTGCCCGTGGCGGCTGCCATCGCGGGAACCGGCATGGTACCTCAAGGGGCAGCCCCTGCACCCCTCTCACCTGGGCTCGCCCGCCCAGCGGGGCACCCTCGGGGCAGACAGCTCCACTCACGGCCAGCAGCTGCACGATGCTCCTGTGAGGCCAATTCCACCTCACGCCCTACGGGACGGGGCCCAGGCCTGCAGTGCCCGGCGGCTGCTGGCTCCGGTGGGACGGATCCCCAGGGCGGGGAGAGGTCGGTTCCTACTCGGAGCCGCTAGCATCGTCTTGCAGTAAGAGGCAGGACACACCCCAGACTCAGCCGCTCGCGGGTCAGTTCCGCTGACAGGTGCGGCGGCTCTGGAGCAGGGCTCTGCCGTGGCAGCCGGACGCTGCTGACTGGAGCGTGGTTTGTGCCTCAGGTCTGGCCCTGCTCAGACTGGAGTCTCGGCAGCGCCTCTTCCCTCCACCGGCTCCTGCCTGACGGGGGAGAAAGACACGTGAGGGGGCCAGGCTCTGGCCCAGCCGCCGCAGGAGCAGAAAACGCGTCTCGTGGAGGCGGGGGGCAGAGAGACGATCTGGCAACATTGGCACAAACAGCTCTGAGCAGCTGCCTGCCAGGCCCAGCCAGGGCCGGGACCCCCAGAGCCTGGAAGTTTGGACAGGAGCAAGGTGAGAGGAAGCAAGCGGACCTAGGGAGGTGGCAGAGCGCAAGCCAGGCACTGGAGCAGGACTCTGGGTGTCTCCAGAGGACCCTGACCCCAGCCCAGAGAGTGCCCTGGAACTGGGAGGAAACTGAGGCAGGGAAGAGCATGTCGGGTTTATGTAGCGCTCTGCGTGTGCTCAATGCTACGCCTGCCGCGCGGCCCGTGAAGGGTTAGCCCCGCAGGGACCCCATGTCGGAGTCTGTTCAGACTCGGGACATCAAACGCCTGGGGAGCCAGCGGCTGGATTCCCCCCCAGCAACCCGCAGCAGGAGCCCAGCCCGATCTGGGACGGTGCCTTGCTCCTTTGGGGAGGTCTCCGGGCCTGGCCCCAGTGCCATCCTGAGCCTGTAACTGGCACCCAGGCCCCGGTCAGCTCCCTTATCTTCCCCTTGACCAGCTTCATGGCCAAGAGCTGCATCATCCGCAGAGAGACGGAAAGTACGGGGGGTGGGTCCCTGCTCAGGGGTCCCTCCCGTGCACCCCGCGAGGATCCCAGGGCTCCCTTCTGCCCTAGGCCTGGGAAGCCAGGCTGCTGCTGGCCGCCGCAGGCAAGACATCGAAGGGGGATGGAGGCAGCAGGGCGCCCCCAGCACAGCCCAGGGGCAGAGTCAGCGTCTCCCATCGCCAGGGATCGCCCCAAAGCTCCCCCAGGGCAGCAACGGCAGCTTGGAACCTGTGCCAGGCTGGGGCGGGCGCCTGCTCCCCTGTAACCCAGCACCTCTCCCCCCGTAGCCCGCTGGGCACAGGGGCTGCCCGCACGCACCCTGCTCGGCAAAGCGGCAGGCGCCAGCTCCGGGAGCCAGGCAGCCCCTGCAGCCGAGTCAGCGCGGAGCACGGGCTCCACACGCCGCGTGTTCTCGTTCCACCCCCCGGCGCTGGAACGCAGGCCCCACGGCCCCCCGCCACCACCGCCTCAGGCCCCCCGGTTCCGCCCCAGGCCCGCCGGCCCCGCCCCAGGCCCCCCTGACACCGCCCCAGGCCCGAGACCCGGCCGCAGCCGGGAGCGTGAGAGCCGCGCGTCCAGCCGCGCGTGTAGCTCCACGCTGCCGGGGCGCCAAGTCCCAGCCGGGCAGCGGAGCCCACCCAGGTGGTTGGAAAACAACTTCAGCGACCCGGCCCTGGCTGCCTGGGGGGAGCTGGGCCCGCTTCTCCGGATGCAGGAGATCTGCTGTGAGCGCCCAGCCCGGCTCCAGAGACCCCCCCAGGCAGCTCCCCCAGACCGAGCTAGCGACAGAGACCCCCCCAGGCAGCCCCCCCAGACCGAGCTAGTGACAGAGACCCCCCCAGGCAGCCCCCCCGGCCGAGCTAGCGACAGAGACCCCCCCAGACCGAGCTAGCGACAGAGACCCCCCCAGGCAGCCCCCCCCGGCCGAGCTAGCGACAGAGACCCCCCCAGACCGAGGTAGCGACAGAGACCCCCCCCAGGCAGCCCCCCCCGGCCGAGCTAGCACCAGAGACCCCCCCAGGCAGTCCCCCCCCCAGACTGAGCTAGTGACAGAGCCCCCCCCCCAGGCAGCCCCCCCCGGCCGAGCTAGCGCCAGAGACCCCCCCAGGCAGTCCCCCCCCCCCCAGACCGAGCTAGCGACAGAGACCCGCCCCCCCCAGCCCAGGGCCCCGGCCGGGCTGGCCGGTGAGACGGGCAGTTGGGGGCGGAGCCGGGCAGCTGACCGTGCACTGAGCGGGCGGGGGCTCAGCCAGCCTCCCAGCCGGTTACTTGGTGCCCCCCCCGGCTCTCAGCCCGGGCTCCCTGCGCTGCCGGGCGGGGCGCGCACCCCCCAGGCGGGGCGGTCTGAACCGAAGCCCGGGCCCGCGGGAGCCGCTCCGAGCAGCTGGCGGAGCCGGAGCTGCCGCGTCCCGCTGGCTCCAGCCAAGCCCCGGGACCCGCGTTCGCACCCCGGGGCGCCTCGGGCTCCGCTCGCTCACGGCACCGGCCAAGCGGCGGTTCCAGGCGGTGGGGCCGGGGCACAAACTTCCCCGGAGTCCGCAGCCCAGGGAGCGCGGGGGGATCCGGGGGGAGCGCGGGGCCCGGACACGGGGGGGGCCGGGAGCGGGGGGAGCGAGCGGGACACGGGCAGGATGGGTCCCGGCAGCCAGGGGAGCGAGGGGGATGGGGGGATCCCGGGAGCGAGGGGGGTCCCGGCAGCCCGGGGAGCGAGGGAGGCCCGGCAGCGAGGGGGATGGGGGGGATCCCGGGAGCGAGGGGGGCTCGGGCAGGGGGTCCCGGCAGCCCGGGGAGCGAGGGGGGCCCGGCAGCGAGGGGGATGGGGGGATCCCGGGAGCGAGGGGGGCCCGGGCAGGGGGTCCCGGCAGCCCGGGGAGCGAGGGGGGGGGGCACGGGGGGTCCCGGCTGCCGGGCGGGGAGCTAGCGGTCCGGCCCGGCCCGGCCCGGCTGCACACGAAGCGGCCCCGCTCCCCCCGGCCCGGCGCAGGGCGGCTCTCACCTCCGGGGCTCGCCCGGCTCCGGTCCCCGGCTCGGCTCGGCTCCGGCTTCCCCGCGCGGCGCGGCTGAGCGGCAGGAAAACACCCACCGCCTTAACCCTGCCCGCGCCGGGCTCCGCCGAGCGCACCGGCCGGCTCGGGGCGGGCGCGGCCCATCCCGCTCTGCGGGGAGACGCTGGGGCGCAGCGGGTGCCCCCCCGCCCAGCCCCCGGGGCCGCGCCCGCGGCTCCCTCCCCGGCCACAGCAGCCTCCAGCCCGGCTCACCCGGGGTGAGGTGAGGGCGGGGCCTGGCCCCGGCTGGGAAAGGCGGGAGCCCCCCCGACGGCCACCGCCCCTCTAATCCTGCACGGCGCAGGAGAGGGACAGGCTGAGCAGCGCCCCCACCAGCGATCCCTGACCCCCCCCCTGGCTGCGCTCAGACTCCCCCCCAGCACGGCCCTGCTGGGTCAGGCCCGGGGTCCCTCCAGCCGTGTCCTGGCTCTGGCAGTGGCCAGGTGCAGCAGAGGGAGCGAACAGAACAGGGCAGTTCTCCAGGGATCCAGCCCCTGTCCCACTCCCAGCTTCCAGCAGCCAGAGGCTTAGGGACCCCAAGAGCCTGGGGTTGTGTCCTGGCCCGTCCTGGCTAACAGCCATTGATGGGCCCATCCCCCAGGAACTGACCTAGTTCGGTTTGGAACCCAGGTCAGGGAGTGTGGGGGAGTCAGTGCCCTGCACCCCCCTCCTGGGATTCCCGTGAGACTCAGCCAGCCAGGCAAACGGCAGGTTTATTGGACAATAGGAACAGAGCTTGTAGGTACAACCAGGACCCCTCAGTCAAGTCCTTCTGGGGGGCAGGGAGCTTAGACCCCAGCCTTGGGGTTCCCTGTGTTCCACCACCCAGCTCCAAACTGAAACCAAAACCCCCCCAGCAGGCTCTCCCCTCCCCCCAGTCTCCCTCGTGCCTTTGTCCACTTTCCCGGGCCAAGGTGTCACCTGGCCCCACCCCCTGCCTGGCTCAGGTATCTGTCTCCATCCCCACTGCAGACAGTCCCGGTCAATCCACCCCTCTCCCCACTCCATCACGGCCTCCACATCCCCTGGCCAGGAGCCTGGCATCCCCGCAGACTGACCGTGTGGATCCTTGTGTTTTAAACCTGCTGCCTGTAATGTCATTGGGTGACCCTGGTTCTTGTGTTAGGAGGAGTAAATAACACTTCTCCACCCCAGGCATGATTTTACAGACCTCACTCATATTGCCCCGTAGTCGTCTCTTTTCCAAGCTGAAAAGTCCCAGTTTTGATTAATCTCTCGTCATACGGAAGCTGTTCCATACCCCTCATCATTTCTGTCGCCCTTTTCTGAACCTTTTCCAAGTCCAATACATCTTTTCTGAGCTGGGGCGACCACATCTACCTGGAGTATTCAAGATGTGGGGGTACCCTGGAGTTATATAGAGGCAACATGATATTTTCTATCTTATTATCTATCGCTTTCTTATTGATTCCCAACATTCTGTTCGCTTTTTTGACGGCTGCTGCACATTGAGTGGATGTTTTCAGAGAACTCTCCACAGTGCCTCCCCGCTCTCTCTCTGGAGTGCTCACAGCTAATTTAGACCCCATCATTTTGTTCATATAGTCAGATCCGACTTTGACGTTTTGCACGGCGAAGGGACTGCTGGAGGCAAGCTGCACTGACCCTAGGGGGCGGATCATTTTGCAACCGCCTGTAGCATACGTATGTGAACTGATCCACCAACCAGGGCTCTGCTGTCCCCTTGGGGCCCAGAGCCGGGGAGCATGCTCTCTGGGCTCCGCTAGCTGTCCCCCTTCCTCCTTGGTACGGGGCACCTAGTGGAGGATGCCACCCACACACCCTGCCCTAGGACCTGGTAACCTTTCCCCTGTAACCCTCGTCTGATTCCTCCAGATCAAGTTCCACCCCAAGGCCTGAGACCTTAGAATCGAAGCAGCTGGGTCCCTGTCCCCACCACCCGTCCTTCCCAATTGCCCTGCCCCCCGGTACGTCTACACAGGAGCTGTCCGTGCACTTTCCAGCTCTAGGAGACACCAGCGCTAGCTTGAGCGGAGTTAAAAATACAACTGTTGCAGGAGGCCAGTGTGACGGCCCTGCGTCCAATCCCGGCTGGGCACCTGGGCTGGGCCCCTAGCCTTCCACTCCAGCCCCATTGCTATTTTTAGTACACAAGCATGGTACAACTAGCTAGCCGGGAGTTACCCCCCTGTGTTGACACACCCTTCTATGGGCATACTTAGCTCCAGGAGAAGCCAGGACTAAGAGGGGACTGATCCTGGGATTCCTTCCCCCCCCCCCCCCCCAACTCCCGGGGTAAATGCGGTACAGTGCTCAGCTGCATGCCCCTAGCCCCGGATGGGCGCCGCAGTTTGAAGGCAAGGGCCCAGACACGAGTTACGCAGCACGGAGGTTGGTGCAGGGACGTTACCAGAGCAACCAGGGTGCTCACGCGAGCCAGCAACGGCTGCAGCTAAGGGGCCTTTCCCCTCGCAGACCCTGGGTTGCGAGTGGCTTAGAACGTTTTAGCACTCGGGCTGAAATTCCCCATGCCAGGCTCTGCCACAATGTTGCTGAATGTTGTATTTCAGCAAGCGTATTAACTAGCCCGAGGCTAGAACACAGCAGGGTTTGCCCCGTTAAGAAACCCTTCCAGCTCTTTCCGGGACGTTCAAGCAGGCTGTGCAAATGACAGAAATATTACAAACCAGTAACGAGCCTGGAATCAGCCCAGCTCTGGAGTCGGCTCGGAGTAGCTCCAGGTGCAAAGCAGCCCGAGAGCCCGCGAACGCGACAGCCAGATTCCTGCTGCTTCTTCCCGGTGCTCACTGCATGGGCCCAGCTGTGGGATCAGCTCTGTGCCCCACTCCCGGTGAGGAATCACTCGGCTTCGACCTGGCCCGCAGCGCTTGCGGGCCTGTGACAGATCGCCCCAGGGGGAGGTGGCCGTCAGTCCGAAGCACAAATCTGGGCTATGACAGCGGCATCCGGGAAGAGCAGAGACTGGAACGCTTGGATTCACGTGTATGGTGCAGCTGGACACACTGAGGTGTGAGGAGGCTCCCGGGGTCTCCCCGGATCAGGCAGTGTTGGCAACACGACTGCCCTACATGGGACACAAACCAGCAGCACTGTCAGCTCCTGGAGGGGTGAGCTAGACTACACCAGTCTTCTCGAGCTGCCAACGCTCCTGCTGACTTCCCAGGCTAGACGGACACCAGGGATGCTCGTCCTTCGGCCTGGGGGTCTGCCCACTGTCACAATGAGCTACGGGCAGCAGGGGTGGCATGGTTGTATAATTTTTGGTGGTGCCCAGAAAAGGTCCAAGCCCCCTCCCCCCCCCCCCCCCCCCCACCTCCTGCCTAAGGCTCTGGGAGGGAGTTTGGGTGCAGGGTCTGGGCTAGGCAGGGGGCTGGTTCTGGGAGGGAGTTTGGGTGCGGGGTCTGGGCTGGGCAGGGGTTTGGGGTGCAGGGGGACAGGCTCTGGGAGGGAGTTGGGGTGCAGGGACTGGGCTAGGCAGGGGTGCAGGGGGACAGGCTCTGGGAGGGAGTTGGGGTGCAGGGACTGGGCTAGGCAGGGGGCTGGTTCTGGGAGGGAGTTTGGGTGCAGGGACTGGGCTGGGGGTTGGGGTGCAGGGGGACAGGCTCTGGGAGGGAGTTTGGGGGCAAGGTCTGGGCTGGGGCAGGGGCACAGCACTTACCTCAGGCGGCTCCCAAAAGCGTCCCGCACCCCCCTCTGGCAGCAGCTCCTAGGTGGAGGCCGGGGGGGGTGGAGAGTGTCTCCACGCGCCGCTGCCCACAAGCACCGCCCCCGCAGCTCCCATTGCCACAGTTGGCAGAGTCGGCACTCGGGGCGGGGCCAGTGCGCAGAGACCCCCCCCACCCAAGGGTTAGCGCGACGTGCCGGCCACTTCCGGAAGTGGAGCAGGAAGGAAGCTACCTTAGCGCCACTGCGCGGCCAGTGGCAGGGGCCCCAAAGCCTTTTAAATTGCCTGGGGGCAGCAGGCAGGGCCGGAGGGGGGTCACTCTGGGGAAGGCAAGGGGTGTGTGGCAGGAGGGGCCAGGGAGGAAGCTCTGGGGGAGGCGCACGGGGACAGCAGGAGGGACTGGGGGAGAGACCCAGCATGGCACCATGGGCCCATAAAACTCACTGCCCCTGACAAGCAGCACACCTGCCGGAAGCTAGATCAAGTCCCGAAAGTAGGTCTCTCTTGGGCTAGAGCTAGGCCTGGCCGAATTGTATTTTATAATCAATAGATAATATCACTGGGCATTTGAAGGAGTTTTTATCCATTGAGATTGGCTCCGTTGCAGGAGATTATGGGGGAGGGCAGACAGGAATTAATGCCAGAAGATGTTGAGATTCAGAAAGTTAAAGCTTTATAACCATTACAACACAGTGTCAACAGCCTGTCAAAATACAAAGCAAACAGCTTTAGATCAAACTACGTTCTCGGGCAGCCGTTCTCTGACTTTGCCTGATTATGGCTGATGGATTTTCACATCAGTTTGTGTGCTTGAGAATCGGTTTATCGCCCTTTACCAATACAATCGAGTCCAGCTGCCAGGGGCTGCTGTTACACGCACACTGGTATTCTAACAAAATAAGCCTGTACAACGCGAGATACTTAGCACAATACGTAAAATACGGCAGGGGATTATGACGACTATTTGTATTGCGCCAACCCCGCTGTACAAACATACCAGAGAGACGGCCCCTTCCACACAGAGCCACGGTGGACACGACACCGATCACCCGCAGGAGCACTGCCCCAGCCAGGCAGCTTGAGGGGCAAGATCAAAACCCCAAACCCCACCAAGAGTGGAGAAAGTGCTGCGGAGACGGTTGCCTTCTGCAGGGCATCAGGCAGACACGTGCGATTCTGAAGGGTGTCTGGAGCTTCCTGCCTCCAGCTCAGCACACCCCAGTCCGGAAGAGGGGAGGACAGCTAAAAGCAAGGGCATTGGTTCCACTGCGACTGGGTGAGACGGGCCCAGGGGCCCAGTCTAGGAATCAAACTGCAGACAGCGGCAAACTGAGAGCAGCCCACAGGGAAGACTGGCCGAGGACCCCACGTCCCGGGTCCGGAGTGACTTTACTCTGCGTCACACAGCTGGCTCTCGGCACTGGCCAGGTAGCGCTCATAGTTCTCCTCGCACCTTCTCACGCAGCGGAGGAAATAGCTCTCATCGGCAATGGCCTCCAGGAGATTGGTCTGCACCAGGCAGACATCATAGAGCTCCGAGGTGGGAGCTGGCCTGGCGCGGCTGCCTCCTCTCCCTGAAAACACCTGCCAGAGGAAAGAGAAGAAGGGATGGTGAAGCTGAGGCTTTTACCCTATCCCTGAGGAATGGCAGGTGCGAGGTTCCGGGGCCACCCTCTGCACAAGTGCACTGCCAGATGAGGAGCAGATGTCCTGGAGAGGGTTCGTTCTGTAAGTCTGGTGCTTTCATTCCTCCTCTCTGCTTGTAAGGTGAAGTGCATGGATCTGCTCCAGAGCTGGGAGCACCCCTCCTCCATTATGGTATCAACAAAAGCCCCCTTTCCGGCCTCCCCCTGCACCAGTCTCCCAGGGCAGGAACTGGCTACTCAAACCACAAGGCTGAGCCTTTCCCAAGGGAGGGAGAAGCACAAGACACAGCTGGAGGAAGCCGCCCTTTAGAGTAGTTGTGCCCAGGAAAGTGCGGCCAAGAACAGTCCATCCTTCAGCTGGCTAGGCTGCGGCGTGGTCCCAGCCCCAGAGTGCCAGAGCAGCTCACAGCCACCAGCGGATTTACCCTCCCAGCACCATGACAGGGATCAGGCTTTTCAGGACCACTGGGGCCCAGGCACAGAGAGGGTAAGCGACTGGAGCCCGGCCGCACAGGAAGGCTGTTCCCCACACACACGGCTGTGCTCCCAGGCTGTCTGAGGTGTAGCTGCGGAGTTCTCCGACACAAACAAGTTCTTACGCTAGGTGGCATCGCTGGGCTGGTGCAGCTAGCGGAGAGCAAGCTGGAGTCTAGTCTGACTCTCGCATCAGCAGCCAAGCAGCCAGCAGAATCAGCTCTGCTGCTAGCTAGTCTGCGGCTAGAACGCCCTCTCTGAGCCATGCACCAAGGCTGCTCTGGAGTCAAGAATGGGCAGCTGCCCGAGTCATCTCCACAGCATCGCTGAGCGGCCAACCTGAACTGGGGCCTCGGTTCTGGGTGGAGAAGGGACAGGTTCCCTGCAGACAAATGGGGCTCAAGTGGACGTTCAGCAAATGGGTTGGCTGAACCCGGCTTCCTGGCAGCAGACACTCAGGGAGAAGCTGCCTGCAGGCAGGAGACTCCCGCTCCACAAAGTGCCTTCGACATTGTTTATCTGAAATCGACCTCCTCTGGCTAAGGGCTCTCCTGGGGCCAATAACAGCCTGTATCACCAACAAGACAGCAAACAGTCAAGAGAGACTTGCGTGTTGGTGAAAAGTCCAATTAACCTTTTTTTGCCCTGCCGCCCCTCCGACGCTCTGCCACGCTCCCTCCCACACCACACCAGCAAAGGAGACAGCCTCCTCCGCGGTGCTGGGAAGGAAAGGCTGCTCTTTGAACACAAACAGTGCCACGATAGCGAGTGACAGGCCAGGCACACTCCTGTCTCTGTAAATATTCTTTGCTCTCGAGCGTGTGAAAGCTGCCCTTTAAATCCAGCAACGTGAATGAGCTTCAGCCTCGCTCAGAGGCAGGCTGGCCGGTAACTGGGGCCCAGCAGGGAGGAAGCGTGACTCATGCCAGCGGAGGACAGAGAGAGCTATGCAGCAAGTGCAGGAAAAGAACACCTGCTGTTTTGTGCCAACAAATGAGTTCATTCTAATCCTCAGCAGATGCACGAATTGTTCCCTCCGAGTCCAGCCTCCTGGCCCCCAGTTCCACCCTGCTGCACTCCTTGGGGACTGTCTAGGGCAGAGGAGTGCAGCAAATCACTGTCTCCAGCAAGGGGGCCCGGCAATCCCCGCGAGGGGTCTGAAAGCCCAGTGCAAGGCAGGGCTGAGTACCTGGGGACAAACGATGGTGTCTGCATCGTTCAGTCGAATGTTGTCATCGATGCAGATGTGGTGCACACTCGAGTCGTGCGGATCAATCCAAAGGGGCTTCCCACCCTGGCAGGAGAACTGATTTCTGGCCCACCTGAAATACAGCAAGTGGGACTACAGGCTCCCTGCAGCACAGAGCAGCCCCAGGCCTGGACCGCTCAGACTGTCTTCAGGAGCTCAAGTCAATCCACACCCGGGAGACAACAGTCTTCCCCTGCAGGGACAGGAAATGGGACAAGGAGGAAATAGTTGTCCTCTCTCTGGCTCTGGGGCAAGCCATCAGGGATTCTGCCTTCACTCCTAGCCAGGGTGAGTCACCAACGGGAGGGAGTGCAGAGACAAGCAAGAGGGACAGGAGGAAATGGGCTTACAAGCAAAGAAGCCAGCTCTGTCTGACTTGGCTAAATAAAGATTGTGTGCCACAGGCGGACAGGGCAGCAGACCAGCCGACCCATGGGCAAAGGGAATTCCTCAGGGGGACACATTAGGATGAGACGCGGCCTGGCAGGGACAGTGGAACTGTGCATGGAGCGGGAGAGAGGCTCGTCTGAGGCCCCTCTTGGGTCTCACCAATCAAAGTGGTCTTGGAAGCCGCCCAAGCCTTGCAGGGAGCTGAAATAGCTGTACAGCTTCCTGCCATCGTCCCTGGTGGAAACGTGCTCCGGGCCCCGGCTCAGCACCACCTCGCGCCGACTGCAGCGAATTCGGCCTGCAGTCAGCTCCACCGGGAGCTGCAATGCCATTGAGAGGAGACAGGACGGAAGGTTTGGATCACAGACAACCGCTACCTCCCCAAGCAGCCTCCAGTGCCAGAGGCGGCGTGTGCAGCACACTGCGGAGAAGAGCAGTGCTCCACAGGGGAGAGACATTTGGAACAATCAAAGCCTGAAGACTTCACCCCCATGGGCAATGGAAGCAGATGGGCTGCTGGCTGCGTCTGTCAAACTCTGACAGAATCCAGCCTCCAGCTTGGCAGTCAGCCGCATGCGAAGGGCCATTTCTGTACGTAGGTTAACTTCCCACAGCACACAGGTGTGTGCCCCACAACCCCATGCCACAGGGGCATGCACAGGCTCCAGTTTGACCCCTGGGATTTTTCGTCCCACTCACTGCTCTGGGAGGGTGACATCGCCAGCTATGCTCTAACCGGAGGGTTCCCCTGGCCATACCAGAGGGCACTGGGGTCTCTTTACCTAACCTGGCCCACACGGAGAGGGGACCTCCTCCCACACAGAGACCCCGTGGGGAGCACATGCACATGGAAATTCACATGCCTGAGGAGGGATTTGTACAGCGCTCACTTGCTCACAAGCTCTCCAGCTAAAAGGCTCTTTTGAGAAGCTGTGCAAATCGCTGCTACCCAAAGGTCAGCATTTTAAGAAGGCAGCCCCCTGGCCCGGCCCCCCCTTGCTGTGCTGAGCCCCCCCGGCCCGCCCCCCCTGCTGTTCTGAGCCCCCCCGCCCCCCCCCCGCTGTTCTGAGCCCCCCCGCCCCCCCCCCGCTGTTCTGAGCCCCCCCCGCTGCGCGAAAGGGCCGAGGGCGGCGCTGCCCCGGGGCCGAGCGGCGGGAGCCGGCTGCTCTCACCCTGGAGCCCCGGCGCGCCCCAGGCCGCCCCGCACAGGAAGCTGTTCAGCGCCACGCCGGGGCCCTGGCCCGTGGCCGAGTGGGAGTCTGGCTTACGAGTGGCCGAGTGGGAGTCTGGCTTACGGAGCACAGGGCTGCCTGAAAAGCCAGCTCAGAATAAAGAAGCTACTGCAGGGAAAAAATCCGTAAAGATCAGCCCTCTGCTTCCAAGGAGGCCCTCCAGGGTTCACCCACCGAGAGGTCTCGCAGGGCAGGGAACTGGGGGTGCTGCCCCTCCAAGGCACAGTGCACTGCATGGAGAATGCGGGGGAGGTCCGTGCCAAAGGTCCTGAAGACGACAGCGAAGTGCCTCCCCTCCCGGTACAGCGTCTCCAGGAGGTGGAAGAAGGAGGGCAGGATCATGTGGTAGTGCTTGGCATGCTCGCCTCTGACAGAGAACACTTTGTGCGGCTGGCCCTGCCACTCCAGGAGCTGCAGGTGGTGTGTGTGCAGACTTTTGAAACGCCGCCCCACCGCGGTGTCAGTGAACGTAGCATCGCGGCCATACTGAGAATAGAAGTTTACAGCACCGTGGCAGGGAGGCAGCAGAGAGGGGGAGTCACTCAGCCACTGCCACTCACCTGAAACAAACAGCAACAGAAGAGTTGTGAGAACTCCCGAGAGGGCGTTTCACACCCAGTGCTCTCAGGCACAGTGCTAGAGAATGCCATGCCCTGCAACACAGGAGAGCTACGTGGCTGAGGGACAAGCCGTAGGTCAGGGACTTGCTGACAGCAGCCCCTCCCCTCTACAGGGAAATCCATTTCCCATAACTATTCAGTTCTCAGCTCCTCCACCAGTAAAGGCCCAGCCCTACCCCACAGGAACCATCTCTACTAGAATATAGTCACCCCCATATATGGCCCCTGTGTGGCAGCTCCCTTCTCTCTGCTTCTGGGGGGAGAGAACAACATTGGTCTTTGTGCCTCCTTACTGGGCAATCAATGTGTGACTCAAATTATAACTCCCCACGCGCCTGGCACCTTGACTGAGTCTTCACCAAGCACTGCTTTTGCTAGGTTCCCTCTCCAACCACCACCTGACCTCTTTCAGCAGCCCCCTCCTCACACCACACCACTTGGCCTTTCTGTGACTTCCCGGCACCAGCACTGGCTACTTCTCTGCTGTTTTCTGCCCTGCCCTCCCTTTCCTTTCTTCCATTGAGATGGCTCTTGGTTCTCTCCATGTTTCATTCTCTGCTCCTCTCTCCCATCTCTCCTCCCTGCTGACCCTCAGCCCGCTCTCTCCTCCAACATCCGCTTCCTCCACTCCTGCCTTGTGCAGTGAAATCTGTCTGGCAGAAATCCTGTCACCTGGATAAATTCCTCTATTACAAATGTGATCTCTCTTCTACCATCTTCCTGGCTAGACAGCTCAACTTCTCCAACTTTACTACATCCCATGCACGCAATCCCAGCTGCCTTTTCACCACCTTTGACTCACCCCTCAAACCCTCCTCCATCTCTCTCTACATCGACCTTGTCAACTTCTTCCCAGACAAAACTGACAGAGATGAGACGACGTTTCTCCTCCCCTAGGCTAGCTTTCCCTTCCCACCACGTCTCCTTCTCCCATCACAGATGCAAACAAGAAGCAATGGGCTTAAATTGCAGCAAGGGAGGTTTAGGTTATTAGGAAAAACTTCCTAACTGTCAGGGTGGTTAAGCACTGGAATAAATTGCCTAGGGAGGTTGTGGAATCTCCATCACTGGAGATTTTTAAGAGCAGGTTAGACAAATGCCTGTCAGGGATGGTCCAGATAATACTTAGTCCCGCTTTGAGTGCAGGGGACTGGCCTAGATACTGGACTAGGTCCCTTCCAGTCCTATGATTTTTCATCTGCTCTCCTCCTCTAACCCCATGACTTACCTCAGTGACCCATCCCCAGCCTTAAACCTGCCTTTACTCTTTTCCTCAACGTCACTTGCACCCCTCATAGTACAAGCATGCTTTGGTCCCTCCCATCTTTAGAAACCTAACCCTGGACCCCCCTTGCCTCTCAACTACTGCCCCATCTCCTTCCTCCTGTTTGCCAGAAGCTGGGAATGGGCGACAGGGGATGGATCACTTGATGATTCCCTGTTCTGTTCATTCCCTCTGCGGCACCTGGCACTGGCCACTGTCAGAAGACAGGACACTGGGCTGGATGGGCCTTTGGTCTGACCGTTCTTATGTTCTTCACTCTACGCCCACTGAACATACTGTCTACAATTGCTATCGCTCCAATCCCACCCTAGACCCCCTCCAGTCCAGCTTCCGCCTCTTGCATTCCACTGAAACTGCTCATGCCAAGGTCTCGAATGTCCTCTCCCTAGCCACACTTCAGAGCCAGCACTACAGCCTCATCCTCCTGGGTAGCTGCTGTTGGCACCATTGACCATGCTCTTCTTCAAACCTTGTGCTCCCCTGGCGTCCACGACTCTGCCCCTCATCTCCCCTCCAGCTTTCTGGGGGGGCTCCATAGGAGTCTGTCATTGGTCCCCTTCACTTCTTCCTCTGAACCTTATCTCTAGGTAATCTCATCTGCAAAAACAACGTCAACTCCCATTTCTCCACGCCATCTCCTTCGGTCCAAACGACAATCTCTCCCTGTCTCTGACCTCTCTTCAGGGATGTCTAGCACACAGCTCAAGATCAACATGGCTAAAATAAAGCTCTTAATCCTCTCCTTCAAACTCTCCCTGCTCTGTCGTTTTTCCAATCACTGTGGACAAGGCCACCATTCTGAGTGTCATCTTTGACTCCCTCGCTCCTCACCTCCAGGCTGTGTTTACATCTTGCTGCGGTTTTTTGTATCCTATCCATCCACACAGCTAAAACTCTCCTACAATCTCTCCTGTCGATTTCTGCACCATCCTGCTCTCTAGCCTTGGCAAATGCAATCTTGCCCTGCTCACATCCACTCATAATGTTGCTGCAAAGATAATGTTCCTAACCTGTTGCTTTAACCATGTCACTTCCTCACCCCCCCCTTTGTACTTCACATCTGGCTCCCATTTCTCTAGCCCATCAAACATAAGCTATGTGCCTTCACTTACAAGTCCCTTCATGGCCTACCCCCACCCTACCTCCTTGAAAGGAAGGATTTGGGCCTGTGTTATACAGGAGTTCAGACGAGAGGACCGTCGCGGTCCCTTCAGGCTATGGAGTGTCGGAAATGGGACTGTCCTTCTAGCGCATTATTAAGAGGGTGACTCTGGCCCCGATGCTGCCAGCCTCCATTGCCCTTGTTATACTTTCAAACAAGCATCTCTGTGCTGTCTCCAAATCTCCCCTCGCGCTGGGGCAGCGCCCCCTCCACACCCACAGCGCTTTCTCCTCCTCCTCCTCCAAAACCCTCCTTCGCCATCGCTCCCAGAAAGGCCTGGACAAGGGTCAGGCGGCTGGTGTGCAGAGCCCCGCTGTGCTGAGCCCCTGGCCCCAACCGCTGTACTGAGCCCTCGGCCTCGCCCCCCTCGCCGTGCTGAGGGGCCGCCCCCACCCCGCTGTGCTGAGCCCCACCCGCCCCCCCTGTGCTGAGACCCTGGCCCGCGCTGTACTGAGACCTCGGCCCCGCCCCGCTCGCCGTGCTGAGCCCCCGGCCCCGCCCCCCTTGCTGTGCTGAGCCCCCCGGCCCGCCCCCCCCGCTGTGCTGAGCCCCCCCTCGTTGTGCTGAGCCCCCGGCCCCGCCCCCCTCGTTGTGCTGAGCCCCCCCGGCCCGCCCCCCCGCTGCCCCGGGGCCGAGCGGCGGGAGCCGGCTGCTCTCACCCTGGGGCCCCGGCGCGCCCCAGGCCGCCCCGCACAGGAAGCTGTTCAGCGCCGCGCCGGGGCCCTGGCCCGTGGCCGAGTCCAGCACCGCCAGCGTGTTGTTCAGGTCCAGGTGCAGCACCAGCTTCCGGCGGCCCGGCCCTGGCGGCGCCTCGGCGGGGCGGAGCCGGGCCGCGCCCCCGGCCAGCGAGCGCCCCCGGCGGGCAGGGCGCGGCGCGCTCATGGGCCGGCGGGGCCGGGGTCTGTCCCCGCTCTCCGCAGGCCGCGCGCCGTTACCAGGTTACTGCCCAGCGCCGCCGCTTCCGCTTCCGCACCGGCAACCATAGAGCCCGGGCGCCATTTCCGGCCGCCGCCTAGACCGTCCCCGCTCGGCTGCATTGGGTGCAGCGCCCCCTGCTGGGCCTTCCCCAGCCTCCTTTCACTCGCCTCCGAGATCCCTAGGGGAGGAGCCGCCCTACCCAGCGCCCCGCCCCCAGCTCCAGCCCCGCCCCCAGCTCCCTCCAGGCGCCGCCCCTTCCCCCACAGGCTGCCTTGCCCCAGTCCTCTCCCTGGGTGTGGGGCTGCCCTGGGGCGGGCAAAGAGGAGGCCCCCTCCAGCCTTTTCCCCACCTGGAGCAGCGAGCTGGGAGGGGGATCCCAGGCGGGCCCAGGGAGAGACCCGGCCCTGAACATTGGTGGAGCTGGGGCCTTCCAGGTCCTGAACCACGGGCCCATACAACTCACCGCCGCTGGTCCAAGGAGCAGCTCAGTTACTGCTGAGAGCTCACCTCGGGGGCCTCCCGGTGCATCTCTGCTACTCTCAGCCCAGGTTTGACCCTGGTGCTGGCTGCCGTAGTCGGGATCCTGGCATCTGGGGTCCCCAGGGCTGGGTGCTGCCACACGCCAGCCTTTGCCCGGAAATCTTTCGCCACCAGCACACAGCGCCACCCCAAAGCGCGGGCAGTCTCCTCCCGCCCTGGCTGGGGTAAGGGCTGGTTCTGGCTGGGTCGAGAGGCAGTGCCCAGAGGGAAGGGGCCTGGGCCGGCTGCTCAGCAGGTTCCATGCTCCATCAGTCAGAGATTAAAAGGATGTGGGAGACCACCGAGTCCAGGCCTGGGAAGGGCAGGAGACAGCCCCCACCCCGCCCCGCCCCGCCCCATACCCCTGTCACCGCTGATCCTAGCCAAGGGAGTGGCACTATTCATGTTTAGGGGCCTCTGGCAGCCCCGGGTCATTCTGGGGTCCAAGCCCACTGTGACTCCTTGTCTCCTGCTCTGACTCTGACACTGGGCACCTGGTTTTGTTTCTAGCTTTCCCAGGGCAGCTCTTGGGTGTGGCTCGGGCTGTGCGGTGCAGGCCCACGCTTCCCTTCCCTTCCCCCCGTGGGATTGCCCACTTTCCCCCTCTGCCTGGGGAGTGCAGAGCAGGCCGCCTCGGGAGCCCCCACCCAAAAGCGGGGGCAGCTTTTGGAGTGTCACGGATTGAATGAGACCTGTGACTCTCGTTCCTCCTTCCTGCAGGATCCCGTGGGAAAAGAGCAGCCCTGGACCCGACCAGACCCGTGTGCAGCCAAGCAGTGCCCTCCCAGAGACACTCGCCAGACACTCTGTCCTGGGACAGGCCGGCCCCTGACACAGGGGGCCGGCCTGCTGAATGAGGCCCCTTGCTGAAGGAGGGAGGGAACCTAGTGACAGAGGATGTGGAGAAAGCTAGTGTACTCAATGCTTTTTTTGCCTCTGTCTTCACAGACAAGGTCCGCTCCCAGACAGCTGCACTCCGCAGCACGGTATGGGGAGGAGGTGACCAGCCCTCTGTGGAGAAAGAAATAGTTCGGGACTATTTAGAAAAGCTGGACGAACACAAGTCCATGGGGCCGGATGCACTGCATCCGAGGTGCT
Source organism: Chelydra serpentina (assembly GCA_037349315.1). Classification (NCBI taxonomy): domain Eukaryota; kingdom Metazoa; phylum Chordata; order Testudines; family Chelydridae; genus Chelydra; species Chelydra serpentina. The sequence goes on along the minus strand of JBAIAC010000514.1, from coordinate 119,933 downwards.
AAAGGAGTTGGCCGATGTGATTGCAGAGCCATTGGCCATTATCTTTGACAAATCATGGTAATCGGGGGAGGTCCCGGATGACTGGAAAAAAGCTAATGTAGTGCCCATCTTTAAAAAAGGGAAGAAGGAAGATCCGGGGAACTACAGGCCAGTCAGTCTCACCTCAGTCCCTGGAAAAATCATGGAACAGGTCCTCAAGGAATCAATTCTGAACCACTTAAAGGAGGGGAAAGTGATCAGGAACAGTCAGCATGGATTCACCAAGGGAAAGTCATGCCTGACTAACCTAATTGCCTTCTATGATGAGATAACTGGCTCTGTGGATGAGGGGAAAGCAGTGGATGTGCTATTTCTTGACTTTAGCAAAGCTTTTGATACAGTCTCCCACAGCGTTCTTGCCAGCAAGTTAAAGAAGTATGGGCTGGATGAATGGACGGTAAGGTGGATAGAAAACTGGCTGGATGGTCGTGCTCAACGGGTAGTGATCAATGGCTCCATGTCTAGTTGGCAGCCGGTATCAAGTGGAGTGCCCCAAGGGTCGGTGCTGGGGCCGGTTTTGTTCAATATCTTCAACAATCTGGAGGATGGTGTGGACTGCACCCTTAGCAAGTTTGCAGATGACACTAAATTGGGCCAAAAGAAAACTGATGAGGTTCAACAAGGACAAGTGCAGAGTCCTGCACTTAGGACGGAAGAATCCCATGCACTGCTACAGACTAGGGACCGAATGGCTGGGCAGCGGTTCTGCAGAAAAGGACCTAGGGGTTACAGTGGACGAAAAGCTGAATATGAGTCAACAGTGTGCCCTTGTTGCCAAGAAGGCTAACGGCATTTTGGGCTGTATAAGTAGGGGCATTTCCAGCAGATCGAGGGACGTGATTATTCCCCTCTATTCGGCACTGGTGAGGCCTCATTTGGAGTACTGTGTCCAGTTTTGGGCCCCACACTACAAGAAGGATGTGGATAAATTGGAAAGAGTCCAGCGGAGGGCAACAAAAATGATTAGGGGGCTGGAGCACATGACTTATGAGGAGAGGCTGAGGGAACTGGGATTGTTTAGCCTGCAGAAGAGAAGAGTGAGGGGGGATTTGATAGCTGCTTTCAACTACCTGAAAGGGGGTTCCAAAGAAGATGGATCTAGACTGTTCTCAGTGGTAGAAGATGACAGAACAAGGAGTAATGGTCTCAAGTTGCAGAGGGGGAGGTTTAGGTTGGATATTAGAAAAAACTTTTTCACTAGTAGGGTGGTGAAGAACTGGAATGGGTTACCTAGGGAGGTGGTGGGATCTCCTTCCTTAGAGGTTTTTAAGGTCAGTCTTGACAAAGCCCTGGCTGGGATGATTTAGTTGGGGTTGGTCTTGCTTTGAGCAGGGGGTTGGACTAGATGACCTCCTGAGGTCCCTTCCAACCTGAGATTCTATGAGACAGGGCTGGCAGCGAGACAGAGCCATGCGGCTTCAGGGGCAGGTCCCGGGATCAAGACTCCCCTTGCCCTGGGAGCACCACCCAGCTCCAGGCTCCGTGTACCATGGAGGAGGCGGCAGGTGGCCGGCCTACGGAGTGGCATCTGGGAGACAGCCTGAGGTGGTGACGACATGGGGATTTTCCCTGGTTATGCTGAATGTGACTCTTACTGTTGAGGCTATGTGTGTTTTACATGAATACTGTGTGTGCCTCAGTTTCCCTGTGTACTGTACTAACACCTCGGTGGTGGGAATTGGGGTGTGAGAGACTTTGGCTGAGGCCTCCGGGGCAGGTGAGGCTGCTCCACCTGCCTGCACATATGCTATGGTCGATGCCCTACAAAACTTGAGACCCAGGAGGGGGATGTGACCAGGTGACACTTTTCCCAGGAAGCGAGACAAAGACCAGGCAGAGGGGCAATAGGGTGGTTAGAGGTTGGATCGCTGGAGGCTGGTAGTCTGCTTGGGCAGATGGATGCGGGAGTCCAGGGCGTCTAGCCCGGGGTTCCCCCCAAGATGGAGTTGGCTGAGAGTCACTGATTTCTGTACTAACAAGCTCTGCCCTACGCAGTGTTCCTGTCGACTAATAAACCTCCTGTTTTCCCGTCTGGCTGCAGAGTCGGGGGGCAGGGCCCTCTGGCTCCCCCAGGACCCCGCCTGGGCGGACTCGCTGCGGGAAGTGCACGGTGGGGCAGGGGATGCTGGATGCTCCGGGTCAGCCCCAGGAAGGGGGAAGCTGGGGAAGCTTCTTGCCCAGGAGACAGTCGGCTCCGGGAGAGGAGGCTCCCCCAGAGTCCTGCCTGAGTTCATAGGGAGCAGTTCCAGAGCATCGCCCCAGTGACTCTGTGACAACTGGTGGCAGTGGTGTGATAAACAGCACCCCATAGACAGAGCATCCTGCAGTGAGTGACGGGGGAGCAGTGGAACGAAGGGAGATTAGCGAGAGACGGGCTGCTGAAGGCTCAGAGAGGTGCGGTTCCAGGAGACAGAGGAGCCTACGGCTTAACCCCGAGAGAGGTGGATCCCCGAGAAGGGCTGTCGCACTGAACGGGGTCCTCCCAAGGACTGTGGGGAGCGGAGAGAGCACAGGCCTGTGAGTCCGTCAGCGCGTGGGAACAGCGTGGAGATGGCCTGTAACCACCCCCTTACGAAGGGCAGTGTGGAGCTGTGCAGAGAGAGAGAGGGCCGCGCACTGGAAAGCTCACCAAGGCACAGCTCATGGCTGATCGCTCTAAGGAGACAGTTCCTGGCCCAGCTGCTGGTGCGAGAGAGGCTGGGAGCAGCCAGGCAGCCCAGGGCCCACAGCGGTTCCTCACCCAGCTGGAGGCACGAGAGAGGCGTGGACTCATGTACGAGGGAGCCCCTCTGGCCATGGCCCCTCTGACGTGGGACCGTTGGCGGGGGAGCCTCCTGCCCCGCCGTGGCCATTAGACTAGAATACAGGCCCCCTGAGGCTGCTCTGGCCGTACTGGGGGACGCTGCGCCAGGTCCCTGGGCAGCGCTCAGCCGAGCCTGGGGCGCCTGGGCCTGCTGGCGGAGCAGGTGGGAGCGAAGGTGCCTGTGGGAGTGTAGAGTGTCTGGGCTAAGGGCCCCCTGTGCCCTTGGCTGCCACGTGTGCTGCCCGGCTCACTGCTCCAGAGAGCCCCGAACTCGGCTCTCTTTGCCCCGTCTCTGACGCCTGCCATGCAGGGCCCGCAGTCCCGGTGCGGGCTGGGTAAATCACAGCCCTGACCCTGGGGCCGCCAGCCCTCCCTGGCAGTATCCGTCTGCGCTAATCTCTCACTGTCTGGCCGGGGTCGGGTGGTGCCCTGCTCCCCTGGCTCTGGCCAGCGCATGCCGTCTCCGTGCTGGCCCTGGCTGGGAGCTCTGCCCTGGTCCGTTTGTGCAGAGACGAATGGGAAGCAGCAGCAATCCCAGCGAGCAGCCGAGCTAGCCGGGCCCCCACCTGCACTGGCCCTGCTCCGAAGAGTGGCCGGCGAGCTGCGCCCGGCACTGAAGGGCTGCGCAGACCAGTGGGCTCTCGCCCATCGCCTCGGGAATGCGACACAACATGCAGTTGGGGTCAGTGTTCAGGAGCTCCCTGCTCGGCTCCTGCGCTGTGTAGCCCTGAGACCTCAGGAGCAACCAAGACAGCTGCTAGGCCATGGGGCCCCTGCGGAGACTGGGTCTGCTGAAGAGAAACCAAAGTCTGCCAAAGGGGCCCAGGCCGCCGGTGAGCTGCGTGCGAGGCAGCGTGGCAGGTCAGCGCTTTGGCCGCTCCCTGCAGCCCCCGAGTGCAGGTGCGGTGGGTGCCGCAGGACACGCCCTCCCTCCGGCAGATCTGATCACCAGGCAGCGTGAAGGAAACTTGCCCTCCGCAAACTGTGATCTGAAAACCCGGCAGCCACCAAGCGGACTCCTGCTGCCCTCTCCTGGAGACTCCTCTCCTGCGTGGGGCCAGAGCCAGCCTGGGACCCTGGGTACATCCCCCATGCCCGCAGCACGAGCCTCCACCCCACACGCCAGAGCCGTCTGCCCGGCCAGCTTCAGAGCCCCAGCCCTGCAGATCCGAGTCTCTCGGCCAGGGCTGGGAGCCCGGAGGCGCTGCCACGAGCCGCGTAGCCAAGGGCGGCCCCCCCATAGACCCGGAGCCAGCTCTGTGCCCCCCACCCGTCAGGGCGGAGACAACGCTGAAGCCAGGCTCATTTCACGGCTCCTCAAAGCTTCCCATGGTGCTTCGCGCTGGTCTGGCATTTCCACCCCAGCAGCCCTGCCCCGCTCAGCCCCGCGAGGAACAGGTCTCGCCAAGCTCTCTGCCTGAGCATCTCTCACTAATCGGCCTGCAAAGCTGTGATGGGATCCCCGGGGTGCAGCCTGGGACTCGGGGGCCGCTGTGCCCCCTCAACTCTCTCCAGCCTGGGCTGTCTCCCAACGCCTTGCTAGTGCCCAGCAGCAAACCCCCCCAGGCGCTGGGATCACTCGGCACAGCCGCATGTGGAGCCCCACACCCAGCTGGATTGCACGAATGCGCCCAGAGCCACTCACGAATCGCACAGAGAAAGGCACCAGCCAGATCCCCCCAGCTCCCAGCACTGTGCCCCAGGAATACACTGTCTTGCTCTGCTCAAGATGGGCAGTGTAGATGTATTAATTGGTTCACCACTTCAGTAATGGAAAATGGACTTACACCAGCCTTTGTAAAACCTGAGCAGATTTACTAAACGTCAGGCAAACTCACTGGGACAGCCTCCTCTGCTGGAGTCTTCAGCCTTTTTCTGAGCGTCTTGGTTGCTTGCAGCATAGGTGGGGGCAGGAGAAAAGCCGAGCATGGGCCCCCGTGTCTGTTTTATACCCTCAGTCCCATGCGCTTGGAGAACACGAGTCCAGGCATGTCTGGGGGCATTGCTGAGTCTCCAGATGAGGCTGAGCAATCCCTCTGGCGGGGCCTTACCCAGGTGAGTCCTTGCATTGTAGTTCCCTTGCTGGACAATCGCTGCTGATGTCTGTTCAGCACCCTCCGGGCGTTGGTACCTCCAGGCTCCTAGAACTGGAAGGACCTTTCAGGTCATCGAGTCCAGTCCCCTGTCTTCACTAGCAGGACCAAGTACTGTCCCCTGACAGATTTTTGCCCCAGATCCCTAAATGGCCCCCTCAAGGATTGAACTCGCAACCCTGGGTTTAGCAGGCCAATGCTCAAACCACTGAGCTATCCCTCCCCCCGTGTCATTGTTTCTGTAGGACTAGTATCTGGGCGCCTCCCAAACCCACAGCATATTTTAGTGACAACCATACAACACAATTCTTATAACTTCATAGGCATCGATGCTACACATATATGGATAGAACAAGGACTTTCAGCAGATCATAACCTTTCCCCCGATACCTCACACGGCCTGCTTTCTATGACAGTCAGCTCCGAGAGAGGAGGCTCCCCCGAGTCCTGACTGGCTTCGTAGGGAGCAGTCCCAGAGCATCACCCAGGGACTCATGACACTGGGGATGAGGAGTTTGGGGTGTAGGAGGGGGCTCTCTCTGGGCTGGGACCGAGGGGTTCAGAGTGTGGGAGGTGGCTCCAGGCTGGGGCAGGAGGTTGGGGTATGGGAGGGGTTATGAGCTCTGGGCTGGGGGTGCAGGCTCTGAGGTGGGGACAGAAATGATGGGTTCAGAGTGCGGGAGGGGGCTCCGGGCTGGGGCAGGGGTTTGGGGGGCAGGATGGGGTCTGAGCTGTGGGAGGGAGTTTGGGTGTGGGAGGGGGCTCAGGGGTGGTGCAGGGGGTTGGGGTGTGGGACAGAGTTCGGGGTGCAGGCTCCAGGCAGCGCATACCTCAGACAGCTCCCAGAAGCATCCGGCATGGCCCTCTGGCTCCTAGGCATAGGGGCAGCCAGGGGGCTCTGCACGCTGCCTCATCCGCAGGTGCTGCCTGCGCAGCTCCCAGTGGTCGTGGTTCCTACCATTTCTACCATCACTACTGCGTTCCAGGACACAGTCCCCCATACTCTAGGTAGGACTGGAGGAGGGTGACTCACCACCGGAGCATCCCATGTAGCCAACTGAGGAGTTGCAGGGCTTTCCTCAGTAGTCTCCTCCACAATGTCATTTAGGCTTGTGGTCTTCCATAGAATCAGAGCAATGTTGGGCTGAAGGGATCTCAACAGGGCGTCAAGTCCAGCCCCCGCCCTGGGACGGGGCCACGTAACCCTGGACCATCCCTGGCGGGGGTTTGTCCAACCTGTGCTCAAAACCCTCCAGCGATGGGGATCCCCCAGCCTCCCCGGGAAGCCTATTGCAGAGCTTAGCTCCCCTGAGAGGGAGAGGGAGCTTCCCGAGATCTCCCTGGCTGCAGATTGAACCATCACTTCTTGTCCCGTCTTCCGTGGACATGGAGAACAATCGATCCCCGTCCTCTTCAGAACAGCCCGTAACCGACGTGAAGACTGTTCTCAGGTCCCCTCAGCCCTCGCCTCTCCAGGCTAAACAGGCCCTGGTTTTAAACCTTTCCTCACAGGGCAGGTTTCTAAACCTTTTGCTGTTTTTGTTGCTTTCCCCTGGATTCTCTCCAGTTTGTCCACATCTGCCCTACAGTGCGGCCCCCAGACCTGGACACGAACCCCCGCCGAGGCCTCGCCAGTGCCGAGCAGAGCGGGACAATCACCTCCCGTGTCTGACATACAACACTTCTGTTAATAATACACACCAGAGTGATACTAAGCTTTTCCACAAGGGCATCACATTGTTGACTCATATTCAATTTGTGATACTCTATAACCCCCAGATCCTTCTCAGCAGAACAGCCACCTAGCCGGTTAGTCCTCATTTTGTAGTTGTGCTTTGATTTTTCCTTCCTAAGCGAAGTTGAATTCAGAGCAATTCTCCATGTTCCCAAGGTCAGTTTGAATTCTAATCCTGCCCTCTAAAGTGCTTGCAACCCCTCTCAGCTTGGTGTCACCCGCAGATTTTATAAGCATTCTCTCCATTCCATTATCCAAGTCATTAATGAAAATGACTGGACCCAGGCCTGATCCCAGGTGAAGCCACTAGATACACTCTCCGAGACTGACAGCAAACCGCCGATAACTGGCTGTGCACCCACCTTATAGTCATTTCATCTTGGCCACATTTCCTTAGTTTCCTTATGAGAATGTCATGGGGGACTGTGTCAAAAACCTCACTCAAATCAGGCTATTTCATGTCTACAGCTTCCCCCCTCCACTAGGCCAGTAACCCTGTCCAAGGAGGAAATTAGGTTGGTTTGGCATGATTTGTCCTTGACAAACCCACACTGGCTGTTCCTTATTGTGACGGGTTGGTATCACAGAAACCCCCTTGGAGCTGCCACCTGGTCTGCCAAGACTACTCCTGCCCCTGCTTTCCTGCCTTTTCCAGCTTGGGACTCCAGAATCCTGCCTGGTTTGAGTCAGATCCACTAGCCTGCTGCAAACCCAGACCCAGGTCTGAACCACGTCCCCTAACAGCTGTAGGCTTGCCTGGAAGCAGCTTAGGAAGTGTTCTTGCCTTTGACACCCAGGTGCCCAACTCCCAATGGGGTTCAAACCCTGAATAAATCCGTTTTACCCTGTATAAAGCTTATACAGGGTAAACTCATAAATAGTTCGCCCTCTATATCAGAGATAGAGAGATATGCACAGCTGTTTGCCCCCCTCCAGGTACTAACACGTACTCCAGGTTACTTAATATGTAAAAAGTTATTAAAATAAGTACAGAAGGTAAGATTTAAGTGATTCCAAGTAGTAACAGACAGAACAAAGTGAATTACTAAGTAAAATAAAATAAAACACACAAGTCTATGTCTAATCACACTGAATACGGATAAAAACCTCACCAGTTCCAGTAAACTTCCTTTTACAGGCTATGGTCCTCCTAGCCTGGGCCCAGCAATCACTCACACCCCCTATTGTCCTTGTCCTTTGTTCCAGTCTCTTTCAGGTGTGTCGTTGGGGGGTCGAGAGGCTCTCTCTTTAGCCAGCTGAAGACAACAAGGAGGGGTCTCCCAGGGGTTTAAATAGACTTTCTCCCCTGGGTGGATACCCCTCCCTGTGTAGCATCCAGTTACAAAATGGAGTTTTGGGGTCACATGGGCAAGTCACATGTCCATGCACAACTCAAATTACCAGCCCAGCTACATTCCTAGCTGAGCTCAGATGTGGATTGGTGTCCCCAACTTCTTTTGTCTGTCAAGGGTTTCTTGATTGGGCTCTTAACCTGCACATTCCTTTCTCCAGACATTGATCCAATGCTCTTACAAAGGCTATGTATAAAACCAGCAAATATACAACCAATATTCATAGCTTCAACTACAAAAATGATACATGCATACAACCAGGAGGAATAGATTCAGTAGATCATAACTTTTACAGAGATATGTTACATGGCACATGTAGCATAAAACATATTCCAGTTATATCATATATACATTTATAAGCATCTCCCCATAAGGTTTTATGGGGTACACCGTCACACTTATAACCCTATTATCCTCCAGGTGCTTAGAAATTGATCGTTTAATAACATGTCCTGATATCTTTCCAGGTATCAAAGTTAGACTGACTGGTCTATAACACCCCAGGTCCCCCTTGTTCCCCATTTCTAAAGACAGTGGCTGTGTTGTTGTACTCAAAGTACTATGCAGGATCTTTTCAAGGGGATTAAGGCAAAACGCCACATTTATTAGTAATACAGGTATTAATCAATACTCTAGCATATGCATATGATATATATATCACACTCATGCACTCACACACACACAGACACAAACACACTCCGTCTTGCTGTTGTTACCAACTGGTTGCTCCCCTTAACTGCACTGGCCAGGTGAATTAGTTGGGGGAGGGGTGGAGCCGGGCTTCTGCCGATCCGGATCGATGCTCCGATGGTGACAAGACGAGACCCGGGGTCCTTCTGCAAGACACCTCACTTTTATAGCAGCTTCCCTCTTATGCAAATTCACTCCAGATTCAAACTCTGGGTCTGTGTCCATTGGTCTTTGTGCTGCTTTTCTCTGGGTGTTGTCCCCAGGCTGCTCAAAGAGGGTGTTACCTAACGAAGGTGCTTGCTTCTAATCCCCAAGGCCGTCAATATGTCTGCTCTTCTTTGCCACTTGATTGTCCTTTGATCTGGCTCCCATCCCCTCTCCAACTGTTGCAGTGTCTGGAGGTGGGTTTCTTCCAAGCCTCACTCATTCACACCTCATTCAGTCAATGGGGCAATTGATTACAGAGTGGGGGGAAGATCTTATCCTACTAGCAAACAGAAACATGCTTCTTCTACTTTAACTCTACTGTCCTTAGGGGCTATAACATCTAATACAAAGTTTTCTATATAGGGATCTAATACAAAATGGGGATCTTGAAAATAGAGAGGCACAATGCCAAGTCATATAAATACAAAATAACACAATGCAAGATGCAATGTCATAAAGATAAAGATACTTAATACAAAATGACACAATGCAACATCATAAGGATTCATAGAAATACTTAATACAGAGATTTCTCTCTACAGTGTCTGCCCTTCTGCCGTCCTCTGGGACCTCAGAGATAATCGCTAACAGTTCTGAGATAGTTCAGCTACTTCCTTAAGTACCCTCAGGTGAATTTCATCAGGCCCTGCTGACGCAAATACATCTAACTTCTCTAAATATGCTTTCACCTGTTCTTTCCCTGCTCTGCCTTGTGTTCCTTCCGGCTTGTTAATATTATTGTGTTGAGCATCTGGTCACCATTAACCTCCATCTTTTCTTATGACTTGGCCCTGTGTGCCACCAGGCCATCCAGCTGTCTGGCTCCTGCCAGCCTTCTCTCCCTGAGGGTCTCCTTCCCAGTCAGCCCACACCAGCGCTGGGTTCAGCCTACCCCCGACTTGACACCTGCTGCACTTGTGGGGGGTGGATTGAGTCCACCAGCTCTCATTAACCCTTAGCCCCTCTCTCAGGATCATCAGTCAGTCTGGAGAGAGAGATTTTTCTTCACTTTGTTCCCCAAATGGGCAAGTTGTGAGCACCCGATTTCATACCGCGTGGGACGTACACGTCGGACTCCCATGCTAACAGCTGCATTACCACTGCATTTCCTCAAGTGCTTAGCTCCATTATTTCTTACCAGTAGAAGAACTTAACCCAGCCCAGCCCTTCCTGCCACACGTACATACCAGCATTAGTCCACGTCTTTCTCAGCAGAAGCATCACGTCTCTGCCGCCCTCAGCTAACGCGGGCGCTGTAGTGCTGTGAATGGCCCATGCGGTCGCGTCACGGCCAGGACAGGCTCTGAAGCGGCTGTCAGAAAGTGAAACGGACAAGACCCCTTGGTCTCTGTGCGACACAGACACACGGCAGCTTTGGGGGGGCCAGGAGCTGACAGTGACAGAGACTCCTGTAGCGGGGGCCAGATGAAATAGACAGGGGTGAGCGGCTGGATGGGTGGGAACCAGAGGGGCTGGAGAGTGAACGGAGGAAAAGTATCCGCCTAGCAGGAATGTCACAACATGCAGCTTGGGCCATCCTAGGCGCTGTCTACACTAGCACTTTTGTCGGTCGGGGGTGTGAACCCCCCTCGACCAACCTCCGTTTGACAGGCAAAGCGCCGCTGCGGACACCATTAGGTCAGCAGGAGAGCGTCTCCCGCCGACATAGCTGCTGCCGCTCGTTGGGGGGGGGGTTAATTAGGCTGACGGGAGAGTTCTCTTTGTCAGCATCCAGCGGCTACATGGGAGAGCTGAGGCTGGCGCGGGGGCAGTGCTGCTGTAAGGTCGGAGGTGTAGACAGGGTGACCCTAGAACCAGGTGACAGACGAAGAAAAAGGCTTTATGCCGGGGGTTGTGCAGAGCAGAGGCAAACACAGGAAACCCAATGAAATGCTCTCCTCTTATCTCACTTCATGGGTTGGCATTGTCCATCCGGATTCCTGCCCCTCGCGGCGATTTCTTCTGTGCCTCGATTGCTTTGCTCTGTTTTCTGTGTTTCACTGGATTCCCCTGGCACTTCTGGGACCCGCTGTGTTAGTTCTCTGCACCTAGCCCTTGGTTTGCTCTGGGGAGCACTGAATGTTTTCCTTCCTAGTGTCTCACAGTCCAGATTCAACGAGCAAGGGGCTATTCAGGATGTGGCGCTATGCGGCAGGCTGGGGTGACCGGGAGCGTGAAAGGTCTGAAGTGACGTCAGTCCGGAGAAGTTGGGGTTTGTCGGGGATGTTGGTGAGGGTCCAGCAGGGTGTCACTGAGACGTGGAGACTGGGCAGAGTGAGAGGCTGTGAGGTGGACTCGAATGAAGGAGTGCCAGGGAAGGTGAAGCGGATTGTTCATGGAGTGCCGGAGAGGGACAGAAGAGGTCACAGTGCAGGGATTCATAGATTCATAGATTCTAGGGCTGGAAGGGACCTCGAGAGGTCATCGAGTCCACCCCCCTGCCCTCATGGCAGGACCAATTACTGTCTAGACCATCCCTGATAGACATTTATCTAACCTACTCTTAAATATCTCCAGAAATGGAGATTCCACAACCGCCCTGGGCAGTTTATTCCAGTGTTTAACCACCCTGACAGTTAGGAACTTTTTCCTAATGTCCAACCTAAACCTCCCTTGCTGCAGTTTAAGCCCATTGCTTCTTGTTCTATCCTCAGATGCTAAGATGAACAAGTTTTCTCCCTCTCCTTATGACACCCTTTTAGATACCTGAAGACCCCTCTCAGTCTTCTCTCTTCCAAACTAAACAAACCCAATTCCTTCAGCCTTCCTTCATAGGTCATGTTCTCTAGATCCTTAATCATTCTTGTTGCTCTTCTCTGGACCCTCTCCAATTTCTCCACATCTTTCTTGAAATGCCGTGCCCAGAACTGGACACAATACTCCAGTTGAGGCCTAACCAGCGCAGAGTAGAGCGGAAGAATGACTTCTCGTGTCTTGCTCACCACACCTGTTAATGCAGCCCAGAATCATGTTTGCTTTTTTTGCAACAGCATCACACTGTTGACTCATATTTAGCTTGTGGTCCACTATAACCCCTAGATCCCTTTCTGCCGTACTCCTTCCTAGACAGTCTCCTCCCATTCTGTATGTGTGAAACTGATTGTTCCTACCTAAGTGGAGCACTTTGCATTTGTCCTTATGAAACTTGATCCTGTTTACCTCTGACCATTTCTCCAATTTGTCCAGATCATTTTGAATTATGACCCTATCCTCCAAAGCAGTTGCAATCCCTCCCAGTTTGGTATCATCTGCAAATTTAATAAGCGTACTTTCTATGCCAATATCCAAGTCGTTGATGAAGATATTGAACAGAGCCGGTCCCAAAACAGATCCTTGCGGAACCCCACTCGTTATACCTTTCCAGCAGGATTGGGAACCATTAATAACTACTCCCTGAGTACGGTTATCCAGCCAGTTGCGCACCCACCTTACAGTAGCCCCATCTAAGTTGTATTTCCCTAGTTTATTGATAAGAATATCATGCAAGACCGTATCAAATGCCTTACTAAAGTCTAGCTATACCACATCCACCGCTTCTCCCTTATCCACAAGACTCGTTATCCTATCAAAGAAAGCTATCAGATTGGTTTGACATGATTTGTTCTTTACAAATCCATGCTGGTTATTCCCTATCACCTTACCACCTTCCAAGTGTTTGCAGATGATTTCCTTAATTACTTGCTCCATTATTTTCCCTGGCACAGAAGTTAAACTAACTGGTCTGTAGTTTCCTGGGTTGTTTTTATTTCCCTTTTTATAGATGGGCACTATATTTGCCCTTTTCCAGTCTTCTGGAAGCTCTCCTGTCTCCCATGATTTACCAAAGATAATAGCTAGAGGCTCAGATACCTCCTCTATTAGCTCCTTGAGTATTCTAGGATGCATTTCATCAGGTCCTGGTGACTTGCAGGCATCTAACTTATCTAAGTGATTTTTAACTTGGTCTTTTTTTATTTTATCTTCCAAACCTTCCCCCTTCCCATTTGCACTCACTATGTTAGGCATTCCCTCAGACTTCTTGGTGAAGACCGAAACAAAGAAGTCATTAAGCATCTCTGCCATTTCCAAGTTTCCTGTTACTGTTTCTCCCTCCTCACTGAGTAGTGGGCCTACCCTGTCCTTGGTCTTCCTCTTGCTTCTAATGTATTGATAAAAAGTTTTCTTGTTTCCCTTTATTTCTGCAGCTAGTTTGAGCTCATTTTGCGCCTTTGCCTTTCTAATCTTGCCCCTGCATTCCCGTGTTGTTTGCCTATATTCATCCTTTGTAATTTGTCCTAGTTTCCATTTTTCATACGACTCCTTTTTATTTTTTAGATCTTGCAAGATCTCGTGGTTAAGCCAAGGTGGTCTTTTGCCACATTTTCTATCTTTCCTACCCAGCGGAATAGTTTGCTTTTGGGCCCTTAATGGTGTCCCTTTGAAATACTGCCAGCTCTCCTCAGTTGTTTTTCCCCTCAGTCTTGATTCCCATGGGACCTTACCTATCAGCTCTCTGAGCTTACCAGAATCCACTTTCCTGAAATCCATTGTCTCTATTTTGCTGTACTCCCTTCTACCCTTCCTTAGAATTGTGAACTCTAGGATTTCATGATCACTTTCGCCCAAGCTGCCTTCTGCTTTCAAGTTCTCAACGAGTTCCTCCCTATTTGTTAAAGGGAGTCAAGGATGACGTCAGGGGGACTCTGTGGATGTCACTGGGGAGGATCTCAGGCTTGTAGAGAGCTGCTGGATTCATTGAAGGAGGAGGTCAGGGAAGGGATGGCTGGTGAAGGAGCTGGGGATGTCAGCGGGAGGAGACTGGGGGGGTTGGAGGGGCAGTCTGGGGGGTTTCATGGGCAGGGGTCATTGAGGGAAAGGGTTCATCACAAAGGTAACGGGGGCTCTAGGTGAGGGTCAGAGAGGTGTTGAGGGCCATGGATGGTGGGTGAAGGAGCTGGGGACGTTAATGGTCTCTCCAAGGGAGTGTTGGTGGGGGCCATTGGGAAATGTTTGGGGCTGGGGGAGGGGGTGATGAGTATTTGCTCAGGGATTTTAGGGAGTGTTGAGGAGCCAAGTGGACGGTATTGGGGGGAGCTGGTAGGGGGAGTCCCAGGGGCCTGGTGGTGAGGAGTCTAGGGAGAGCTCCTGGCAGGTGCAGGAGGAGTCTGGTAGGGAACTCCCTGGGGGCCATGGCAGAGTGGGAGCTGATGAGGGTTCAATGGGGGGGGGGGGGGGTGTTGGGTCAATGGAGAATTAGGGGCCCTATTGTGGGGTCACTGGCAGGGTTATGAGGCCTACTGAGGTGTCAGCGAGGAACCTGGGGAGAGTGCTGCGGGTCTGGGGGGGGGTCAGGAGGATTCATGGGGGCAGGGTCACTGAAGGGGTGGGAGGTAATGTGGTGAAGGGGTCTGGAGAGGGCCGGCGCTCCCACTAGGCAACCCTAGGTGGTTGCCTAGGGTGCCAGGATTCGGTGGCCGCCGAAATGCCACCAAGGAGCTGCTGCTGCTGGTGGAGGTGAGCTACCGCGGGCGGGGGCCTGGCCGCCGCAGGGGGGCAGGGGTGAGATGGGAGGCTGCCGCGGGCGGGGGGCCAAGCCTCCTGGGGTTGGGGGTCAGGTGGGTCATGGGGTGAGGGACGTCTGGGGGGGTCAGTGAGAGGAGACCTGGGGGGGGGTTAATGGGTGGGGAGTCTGTGGGGGAGGGGTTCTGTGGGGTAGGGGGGCTAGAGGGGTCAATGAGAGGAGACTGGAGGGGTCTGGGGGTCAGTGGGGGGTCTGGAGGGTCTGGGCGGTCAATGGGAAGGGTTTTGGGGGTTTAATGGGTGGGGGCCTGGGGTTGGAGGGTCTGGGGGGTCACTAGGAGACCAGGGGGGGATCTTGGGGGTTTCATGGGTGGGGTCGGGGGGGGTCAGTGGAAGGAGACTGGGAGGGTCTGGGGGGTTTCATGGGGGGCCCTGGGGGTCACTGGGAGGAGACTGGGGGGGTCTGGGGGGTCACTGGGAGGAGACGGGGGGTCTGGGGGGTTTAGTGGGGGGGGTCAGGGGGGTGGGGGTCTGGAGGGTCACAGGGAGGAGACTGGGGGGGCTCAGTGGGAGTCAGTGGGAGGAGACTGGGGGGAGTCTGGGGGGGTCAGTGTGAGGAGACTGGGGGGTCTGGGGCGTTTTGTAAGGGGGTCAAGGGGGTGGGGGCCTGGGGGGTCAGTGGAAGAAGACTGGGGGCTGGGGTCACTGGGAGGAGACTGGGGGGGTCCTGGGGGGTCAGTGGGAGGAGACTGGGGGGGTCTGGGTGAGGAGACGGGGGGGGTCCAGGGGTGGGGTCTGGGGGGTCAGTAGGAGGAGACTGGGGGGTCTGGGTGAGGAGACGGGGGGTCCAGGGGTGGGGGGTCAGTGGAGGAGACTGGGGGGGCCTGGGGGGTTCTGTGGGGGGGTCAGGGGGTGGGGGTCTGGGGGGGTCAGTGGGAGGAGACTGGGGGGCCTGGGGGGTTCTGTGGGGGGGGGTCAGGGGGTGGAGGGTCTGGGGGTCAGTGGGAGGAGACTGGGGGGCCTGGGGGGTTCCGTGGGTGGGTCAGGGTGGGGGTCTGGGGGGTCAGTGGGAGGAGACTGGGGGGGGGGGCCTGGGGGGTTCCGTGGGGGGTCAGGGGGTGGGGGTCTGGGGGGTCAGTGGGAGGAGACTGGGGGGGCCTGGGGGGTTCCGTGGGGGGGCTGGGTCAGGGGGTTGGGGGTCTGGGGGGTCAGTGGGAGGAGACTGGGGGGCCTGGGGGGTTCCGTGGGGGGGGGTCAGGGGTGGGGGTCTGGGGGGTCAGTGGGAGGAGACTGGGGGTTTCGTGGGGGGTTCCGTGGGGGGTCAGTGGGAGGAGACTGGGGGGCTCTGGGGGTGGGGGGCGAGCAGCGGGCGGGGGGCCGGAAGCGGAAGCGGGCGGCACTTCCGGCGCTCGGCGGCCGCCATGTTGGAGCGGCGGCGGCGCAGCGGCGGGTGCGGCTCCGCGGCGGCCGGTAGGTTGGGCCGGGCCCGGGCGGGGGCGCTGCCGGGCTCCGCGCTGCCGCCCGCCGGGACCCGGGGGAGGAGCCGCGGCCGCGACCGCGACCGGCCCCAACGGGCCCCGACCGGGGCGCTGCTGCCCCGCCCCACTGCCCCCCCGCCCCGCCCCGCCCCCTGCCCCCCGCCCCGCCCCGCCCCCGTCTGCCGCCCCGCCCCTTGCCCCGCCCCCGTCTGCCGCCTTGCCCCGCCCCCAGCCCCGCCCACTGCCCCCAGCCCTGCCCCAGCCCCGCCCACTGCCCCCCGCCCCCGTCTGCCGCCCCCGCCCCCTGCCCCCCAGCCCCGCCTCCTTCCGCCGCCCCGCCACTGCCCCCCAGCCCCGCCTCCTTCTGCCGCCCCGCCCCACTGGCCCCCCCCGTCTGCCGCCCCGCCCCCTACCCCACTACCCCCCAGCCCCGCCTCCTTCCGCCGCCCCGCCCCCTACCCCACTGCCCCCCAGCCCCGCCTCCTTCTGCCGCCCCGCCCCCGTCTGCCGCCCCGCCCCTGTCCCGCCTCCTTCCCGCCGCCCCGCCCCCTACCCCACTACCCCCCAGCCCCGCCTCCTTCCGCCGCCCCGCCCCCTACCCCACTGCCCCCCAGCCCCGCCTCCTTCCGCCGCCCCGCCCCCTACCCCGCTGCCCCCCAGCCCCGCCTCCTTCTGCCGCCCCGCCCCCTACCCCACTGCCCCCCAGCCCCGCCTCCTTCTGCCGCCCCGCCCCCTACCCCACTGCCCCCAGTCCCGCCTCCTTCTGCCGCCCCGCCCTCTACCCCGCTGCCCCCCAGCCCCGCCTCCTTCTGCCGCCCCGCCCCCTACCCCGCTGCCCCCCAGCCCCGCCTCCTTCTGCCGCCCCGCCCTCTACCCCGCTGCCCCCCAGCCCCGCCTCCTTCTGCCGCCCCGCCCCCTACCCCGCTGCCCCCCAGCCCCGCCTCCTTCTGCCGCCCTGCCCTCTACCCCGCTGCCCCCCAGCCCCGCCTCCTTCTGCCGCCCCGCCCCCTACCCCACTGCCCCCCAGCCCCGCCTCCTTCCGCCGCCCCGCCCCCTACTCCACTGCCGCCCCGCCCCACTGGCCCCCCGTCTGCCGCCCCGCCCCTGCCCCGCCCCCTTCTACCGCCCAGCCCCGCCCCCACCTGTCGCCCCAGCCCCGCCCCCATCTGCTGCCCCGCCCCCCATCTGTACCACTACCCCGCCCCACCGGCCCCCCATCTCCCGCCCCGCCCCTGCCCCGCCTCCCCCAGCCCCACTGACCCCCCCTTCTTCCGCCCCCAGCCCCACTGACCCCCCCCATCTGCCGCCCCCCCCCGACCCCCCTTCTGCCGCTCCACCCCCACCTGCCCCACTGAACCCCCATCTGTCCCACTACCGTGCCCCCAGCCCCGCCTCCCCCCTGCCCCACTGACCCCCCTTCTGCCGCCCCGCCCCCCTGCCCCACTGGCCCGCCCCCTGCCCCCCATCTGTCCCACTGACCCGCCTCCCCCTGCCCCACTGACCCCCCCATCTGCTGCCCCGCCCCACTGACTCCCCTTCTGCCGCCCCGCCCCCACTGACCCCCCTTCTGCCGCCCCAGCCCCACTGATCCCCCATTGCTGCCCCACTGACCCCCCTTCTGTCGCCCTGCCCCACTGACCCGCCCCCTGCCCCCATCTGTCCCACTGCCCCGCCTCCCCTTGCCCCACTGATCCCCCATCTGCTGCCCCGCCCCCAGCCCCACTGACCCCCCCCATCTGCCGCCCATCTATTCCACTGCCCTGCCTCCCGCTGCCCCAGTGACCCCCCTTCTGCCGCCCCGCCCCCCCTGCCCCACTGACCCCCCATCTGCCGCCCCACCCCCCCGGCCCGCCTCCCCCTGCCCCACAACCCCCATCTGCTGCCCCTCCCCCAGCCCTCCCAGCCCCACTGACCCCTCATCTGTCCCCTGCCCCACTGTCCCCAGCCCCCCGATCTGCCTCCTGCCCCCCACTCTGCCCCAACCCTCCCATCTGCCCTCCAATCTGCCCCTCCCCCACTGTGCCCCCTGCCTCCCTACCCTGCTCCACAGCCCCCCCGCTCTGCCCCGCCCTCCACCCCCGCAGCTCTGCCCCACTCCCATTACCAGCCCTTGCTCTGCCCCATTGCCCCGCCCTGTTCTCCTCGCTCTGCCCCATTGCCGGCCCTATTGCCTGGCCCCCGCCCCCACTGCCCTGCCCCACCCCCTTGGCTCCCCCGCTCTGCCCCTTCGCCAGGCATTGTCTGCCCATCATCTGGCTCCACTCCATGGCCAGGCCCCACCCCCTGCTCTGCCCCACCCCGTCCCACCACCCAGACCTGAATCCTACCATGCTGCCCCACTGCTCCTGTCCTGCCCCACCACCTGGTTCCTCAGCTCCAGTCCCATCTTGTCCCCACTCTGCCCCACTGCCTGGTTCCCCAGTGCTGCCCCACTGCTTCACTGGCCCTGCCCCCCTACTCTGCCCCACTGCTTGGTCCCATCGCCCAGCCCCCTGCCCCATCCCACAGCCCAGCAGCTCTGGTCCTCGGCCCTGCCCCCTACCTCTTCTGCCAGCCTCAGCCTGCTCCTCTGTTGGCTCAGCCCCCCAGCTCCTCCTTCCCGACGGCCTGTCCCACTGCCCAGCCCCGATGACCTATCACCCTGCCCAGCCCCTCCTGCCCGACTGCCCAGCCCACTGCCCAGCCCTGCTCCCCAGTCTCCTATTTGCCTTGCCCTGGGGGCCTCCATCCTCATGTCCCCCAGAGTGACCTGTTATCCTCAGCATCTGTCTTCTGCCTTGTATTCCCAAGAGATGCTCAGGTCCCCCCTCCACAGCGGTGGGCCACCCATCCCTCAGGGGCTCCCTGTTCCCCAGGCTCGCTGATGTAGTCAGTACTTGCCCCCCATGTTGTTAGTGACCCATACTTGTGTATTACGAGACCCAGGGGGTCGGATCTGGGCCTGTGGTGAGACAAGGCGTTGGGTAGGAGTGGGAAAGATGCGGTAGCCAGGGAGGTAATTGGGGGAACGGGGAGCTGGGGGTGACGGCCTTTCTCTTGGGCAGATGGGCCAGCTTTAAAACCTCCTTCGACACATGTCTGCACCAAACACTGTCCCACCAACGCTGCAGCCGGAGTCATTCCTGAGTCAGGTAGTGCTCGGGCGTGTCACCAGGGGTCAGGAGTGGTTCTGGGTTCGGGCAGGTCTGGGTGGCTTTTCCTCCGGGGGTTCTGTCCCATGCTGTTGATTCTGTTCATAATGTGAATAATTTCAAGTAGTCATAAAAAGCAGCAACGAGGCCATGGAAGAAATACATAGTGGTTCTGTGCATCTGTGACCCACCCGGTGCTGCCTGTTCCCCGCAGGGACAGCAACTCTCCAGGTATTGCCAAAGGGTAGGAAAGTCAGAGCCTTCCAGAATCTGTCTCGGGCAGGTGCGGGGTGTGCGCTACACTGGGGGCTAATCCCCTCTGCCCGCTTGGGATTGTGTTCGTTAATGGGTTCTGCATAGTGCCAGGCCAATCCCATCCTCTGGCTCCTCACTCCCTGGGTCGGGCAGTTTTTCCGCATTGCCCTTTGAACAGACGTCTCTTCTGCTGCTGGATTTTTCTCACACTTCATTGTATTCTAGACCAGGGGTCTCAAAACACGCAGCCCGCGCGTGGGCCACATGCGGCCCCCGGAGTTATTTCCTGCGGCCCGCCATAGCGCCGACTCCACTGGCAGCCAAGCTCCAAACATTGCTGAGTGTTTATATTTGATTAAAACCCTCTTGGCATTACAGTTTTGAAAAAGTTAATACATTGACTTTTAATAGAATACTGTATCACTCTTCATTTTTTTCATTTTTGACTATACTTTTGTATCATTGTATGAAAAGGTTTCAGTGATGCGGCCCTCGGGCCAATTTACTAGTTCTCCTGTGGCCCTCGTGGTGATTTGAGTTTGAGATCCCTGCTCTAGACACTGAGCAGAAAGCGAATCTGTCCCACTGGCTGCACAGTCTCTTCCTCTCTGGGTTCAGACCGTGCTTTGTAACGGCCAGTCTCCCCTCATGGAGCCTGCCTTAGCTGTGAACGTTTCACTGCAGGGGGAAAGCCAGGATCTGCCGAGCTCACTTGGCTGCTGGTTTTCATTTGTCCTTCCCAGTGGCTTGGGTGCTGCTGATGTTTTAGGGACTGATCAGCTTCTTGAGCACAGTTTGGTTCTGGGTGGGAGTGAGTGCTTCAGTGGCTGGGATACTGAGCCCGGGAAGCTCTGTTATGTAGCAGTGGATTCTCAGCCACTAGATACTCGATGGGTAGGCTGGGTGGAATGGGGCTGCCATGCCTAAACCCCATCTCTCTAACCTGGCTCCTGAGTGCTCAAAAGGCTCAGTTTGAGAAGGTCGAGTCATGCAGACAGTTCCGATTTCTCTCCAAGCCCTGGGAGAGGGCTGCTAGTTGGAGTCTGTGTAGGATGTGCTGATGAGGAATGTGCACCTCACCCTAGGAGGGAAAGTATGCATAGCTGAGCTTTTAATGAGCATGAAATGGCAGGAGAAGCCAAGGGCAAGGAATGGCCTTGCCATAGGGAGGTTTTCAGTTGGTTTCTTTCTGTGCAGATTGTGTCTTTATGTATACCCCCTTTATGGGCTTCAGCCACATGACACAGCCTTTCTAGAAGCCTCTGCTTGCCTCTTCCAAATATCATTGACGTTTGAGGAGTTAACTCCTTTCCACTGCTCACTGCTGCAGAATGTCAGGTGATTTGACTGCAGAATCCTCCTTGTTCTGGAATCCTCACACGTTTTGAAGGTGTCTGAACCTATCCCGAGGGTTTGTCCTGTTAACACTTTAAATTGCCCCTTTGTGTTTGGAGGCCTTGTGTTGATGGCCAAGAGCTATTCTGGTTACTCTAGGAGTATGGACCTGCTGGGTCATTTCTCTATAGAATCACAGATTCGCCATCTCAGTGGATGCACATGGCATCACGTGATTTGTTGAGGGCATCCCCTGGCATGTGGGTGAACAGACTTGGGTGCAGCAAGAGACAATGCTGTTGATTAGACGAGATGCCATTTACATTGATCAGTCGGGCATTTCTTAACCGATACTTTTTGTGAACATAAATATATGTTAAAGTAAGAACACCTCCTGGTCTGTTCCTGTATTAAAATGGCATTTCAAAAATCCACAGTAAGGTGTGCTGGCCACCTTTGTTCTTGGTGCAGGTTCCAATTCTCAGATGAGGATTGAATATTCTGCACCCTGTTCAGAACATGTTAGTGATCTTGCATCCCTCCACTGGCTCCCCATTCTCTATCCTATCAAACACAAGCTACTTGCCTTCATGGCCTATCTCCTCCCTCCCTATCTTCTCTCATTCACTATCAGGATGTCGACCCCCATCTCCCATTGGCCCGTGAGGTCAGCCTCCATTTTCTACACATGCTTTCTCCTGCACTGCCCCTCATGCTTGGGAGGAGCTCCCTGGACCCTCCCCCTGAGCTATTTCATTATCCACCTTCAAAACCCTCCTTAACTCTCCTTGGCCATGAGACCGACACAAACATTGACAGCGGTTCGGCTGTTGGTTTGCAGAGACCGCTGCTGATCCTGCTGGCCCATATTGTCTCATTGTTCCCGTGTGCTCCTCGTGGCTAGATCTTTCTGTTGGGTCTCGTTTTATCATTGGATTAGAAGCATTTTGGGGCAGGGCCCATCTCTGTGGTCCATGACTAGGGCTCCTCTGTGCTCTGGTAATAAAAGTAATAATTCTGGAAGGGGGTTGCGGATGTGAGATGCCTGTGGAGTCGTTTTCCAGTCAGCACCATAGCCTGGGTGCTTCCCTCTTTCATTATCTATCTCAGACCTTGGAAGGTCTTTGAAGGGAATGTTTGCTAAACACTGAATTCCACTTTCTTACTGGTTCACGAGGCGTCTCCGCAGCGACAGGTGTTACCAACTCTTCACTTTTTACTGCTTTCGTCAGCCTCTAGTTGCCATTTCCAGCTGTAGAATCAGCCTGTTACGTCAGTGTTGGCTTCAGCCTGCTGGCCTAGTGTCAAATGACTTTAGTTACCTTCCAGTTGCAGCCCAGTGTTCTGCCATGCTGGCTCCGTGCTGGACTCCGCTGTTAGCTCCATTCCCCCAGGATAGGTAGCTAGCTGAGTGCTGCTAACGGTAGTATCAGGGCTGGCCCTCAGCCCCGTGTGCGCAAGCCTCCAGTGGGTTAGATTTCCTACATCGTAGCCGGGTTTCTGTTGTGGTTTCTTGCCTCAGTGAAAAACACTTTTGTATTGTCTTTGCGGAGTGAGCGTCCTCGAATGAACCACGGTTTGTGTGACAGCAAATTGCAGACGATTGTATGAACAGGGACTAGGAAGGAGGAGGAGGAGGGAGGTCACACTGCCTTTGGATATGACACTAGTGACAGCACTACGGGAATAGGATCCAATTCTGGTGTCTGTGCTTCAGAAAGGTTGTTGAAAAACCGGAGCAGAGACTGGTCAGAGGGTTGGCAGAAACATGGCTTGCAGCGCGAGATTTACGGGGCTCAGTCGCTCTAGCTTACTGAAGAAGAGGCTGAGATGGCTGGATCCTGGTCTGTGAGCACCTAGGCGGGGAGAAGGTTTCTGTAGCAGAGAGCTCTTAGATCTAGCTGACAAAGAGCAGAATGAGCCAGTGGCTGCAGACTGGAGCGCGAGACTGAAAATAAGGTGCACGTTTTTCAGCGGGGGTGTTTAACCATTGGAACAGCTGCCCTAGCAATTGTGGTGGATTCTCCGTCACTTGAAATCGTCACACCAAGCATGGCTGTTTGTCTAAAAGAGATGTGGTAGTTTAATGCCAAATGATTAGTCTGGATGCATGAATCACGGGGTGCGGTTCTCTGGCCTGGGTTACACAGGGGGTCAGACTAGATGGTCACTGGCATTGAGATCTCAGAGGGTTCTCCATAGCCTTCCCTTAGAAGCACGGAGATCGGTGTTTGGGTTGCGCTAACTGTCTTCTCTTTCCCTTTGAGGTGTCCAGCGTTGGTTTTCAAGGAATTTGGACCTCTTGGAAGCTCCTACTACCCTAATGCCATGAATATTGAGGTGAACAATGTGGAAGAAAAAGCTGTCCATTCATGGTCAAGAATCTCTTCTGCAGGACAGAAAGCCCTGGAGGAAGCCCTCCGAGTCTTCAACCCCATGTCCAAGGACCTTTCAGACACCGAAACCCAGCTGGTGGCCTTTTCTCCAAGGCCTCAAGGAGGAAGGCTACCAGCCCACGATCCTAAGGAGCAAGGATGTGTATGGGTACAGCTCCTGCACGGCGGATACTCCTAGCCAGACACAAGAGAGCACACAGGACAATTCAAACACAGGCGCTGCTGTCTCTGACTGTACTAAAGCTCCGGTTAGAAGCCCTGCAGTGACAGCAGACATGCCTGGGACACTTGCGGGGGTTTCAGTCAGCTCTCCTAACGTCCGCACCAAGCCTGTCTCTAAAGGTAGTTCACAAACCTGCTGCTGAACTCATTGAAAGAGACACGGTCAGGCACATCGAAGGCCTCAGCAATGGGCTTCCCAGCTAATATGTACCCTGACGTGTATCCAGCCATGAGACTCTCTGTCGTTCTGGAAGCCTTGGTCCCACTCAAAGCCACAGCATCCTGTTTGGAGTCCAAATACAAACAGGGGCATCTTGGAATCTCGCCCTCGGACCTGAAACTCCTCCCGGCGTCGGGTGCCTCGAGGCAGAACACTAAGCTAGCCTCGGGGCAGTTAGACCCCAAAGGCTATAAACACGTAGTTAAGAAAGCGCCAGATTCTCCCGCTCTAGCTGTGACACTTCTGAAGGGAACTCAAGGTGGGGTGCTAAAGGAGAGTAATGCTTGCAAAGCATCTGGAATCCTGAATGGTAGGATTACAGGTAGCTCATCTCAGTGTTGCAGTGGGGGGTCACAGTCCAAGGCCTTTAAAAATAAAGCCAAGGATGTTCCAGTGGGGAGAACAGAATGGAAAGACAGCAGTAGTCAGGAAACGGTTGGGCAGAAAAGGAAAAGAGCCGAGGAGGTGAAAGACGCACCACAGAAGAAGAAGAAAAATGCCCTGAATAAACCTGAACTAGGTCAGAGCACTTTGAACCTGCTGAGATCCCGAGCCATTAAGGTGGACAGCTCGTCCTCAGACGATGAAGTGAGGAGGAGAGCACAGAAGATTCTTAGGGTTAACCTGTCCCCTGTGATCAGAATTCAGCCATTGTCCCCCTCTCACAATGTCCCCTGAGTTCCTTCCTCTTGTCACTTTTCTCTTAAATAGCAGCTGCCAGGCTGTGGAGACATTCTCTAGTGTCCGGCAACAGCATCACCCCCGGGACCTGCAGACTTTGGGCAGCTTGCTCCATGGCTGTTGCTGGCTGCCTGGCAACATTCCGCAGCGAGTACAAAACCATGTTTAGAAATACAGGACAATGACTCCCAGCCCCCGTGGCAAGCTGAGCAAAGCCAGGTGCTCGCGTTCTGCGCTGTGCTTTTCTGAACGTGGTGGAGCGTACGTCTGTGCAGTGGGGAGCGCATGACTTTCTCATGACGTTCATGCACTGTGATATTTTGCTCTTTTTCAAGCTGTACATTTACTGGTTTTATTTTGATCAAATTTTATAACTTTATTATATATCTATATATCTATACACACACACAGTGCCCTGGCACTGTCTGAGGACACGTTTCCTCGGCCCCTCTGGATTTGGGTTCAGTACCATTTTTTTTTACAGTCAGTCTTTTGTCGAAAGGTGCCAGGGTTTCTTTCCCTTCGTCAGTGTTGTTACCCGTCTGTTCTGGGCTCTCTTGAGAAGCTCAGAAGCAGGCAGAATGATAGCCACACATTTGTCTCTGGAAACACTATGCCGGATGGAGGCTTGCCAGCTCGTAGTTGAGTTTAGGTCTATCCTGTTCAGATGACCTCTGCAAAGCAAATGGAAAGTAGAGGAGGGCTGGTTGGGCTGGTAGTGCTGAGTCTGTCTGACGGCTCTCTGGGTGCCGCCCCCTTTCGCTAAATGCTTCCTGCGGGTTTGCTTCCCAAGGGCGCCGCGGGAAAGGTGCTGTTACGCCCCGTTTGTTAACTTAAGAAATGAAGTTGTGGCTGGGGCTGCCAATCGGCGGATACTTGATATTTCCTGGCCAGACCGTCACCACGTGAGCGCTGCTGAACAGTCCAGTGACTTTCGGGTTAGGTCGAGAACTCGCCCACTGTGATTCTGAATGTACCGAGTGTTTGCGAACGTTCTGCTGGCTCCGGTGGAATGAGTGTGGAGGAGAACCAGAGCCCAGCAGCAGCAGGTTCATAACATGAGTTTCCAGCAAGTCTTTTAACATTTCAAGAGAAGAAGGTATTAGTTTCCGGGGAGTGCTTTGTGCGGGGTTAAGCCACTGTATATTTATTTCTCATCCTGGATTTCACATTTGCCAGCTCTTCTGGGATTTTAGGGTGATGATCTGCTGCAGGGTATAAAATCTTTCTCTGCATAGAGTCTCCGTGCTTAGTTGTGTGTTCAGGGGAGCATGAGAAAACAAGGGGTAGGTGCCTCCTTCCCTCCTCACTGCGAGAGTCTGGCAGGCACAGGCTGGGAATATGCTTATCGCATTGTTGGGTGTGACATGAGGGCAGAGCCTTCACGGGTTACAGTTGGTTCTGCCTTCTGCTGTTGGAAGAAAATTGCCAATTGCATGTGAACGATTGTAAAATTCCAACTGTCGAGAGAGAGAGACACAGCCTCCGGCATCTCGCACTTGCCTAACAGGGACTCTTGATCCAGAGACCATACAGACAGAAAGGGACATTTCCCCCTTCTCCGGAGGAGAGTCGATCCAACGTGCTGAGGCTGTTTGTGGGAGGTCCCTGCTACACGTTACTGGGAGTGTCTCCTCCTCCGGAGGCGCTGTTTCATTCACACACAAGCACACCGGAGGGTTGCACACTTTGTTGCATGCATGGACGAGCTGTGCGTCCAATGAGGGAGCCTGTAATGAGCAGGGGGCGTCAGAGGAGCTCCTCTGCCTGCAGCACCAGCTGGACCCCGCGGGGGGCCTGGTTTTCCTTTCCCTGACACTGGTGAAATGAGGCTTTCCCAGGTCCCCCAGCCCGCTGGTGCCTAGAGCATCCTCTGGGACGCTGGGACGGCTCGGCGCTGGGGTGTGCCAGAGCAGTGCCTCCATGTGCTGTGTGACTGATCCAGCTACCACAGGCCATGGAGTGCAATGTCCCACCCGGTGAGCCGGCTCAAAGCGCTGGCTGGCTCCGCTCATCCGCTCTTCCACTTCACACGGCGGCTCATGGCTCTTGCTTCCTTGGAAAGCCAGCACCCTGCAGACAGTACCTGGCCAATTTGTGGAGCACCCCCCAGCCCCACAGCAGTCACTAGCGTGAGTTGCTAGCTGCTAATGCCATCGCTGGCCAGGTGCTCACTCCACCATAGTACGTGACCTTCAGTGACTTCCCCGGGGTGGCCGTGGGATGGAAATGTTTCCTTTTCACTCTTTGTTTTCACAGCCCTCGTGTTTCAATTTTGCAAAGTGTTCCCATTGCAGGAGTGGCACTGGGTGAGCTGGGGCTGTTTGATCACTTACCAGTCCCTGGCTCACCTTCCATTTCCCTCCCTTCCCTCTGCTCGGCTCCTTCCCGGCTTTCAAGCAGGCTGAGGAATAGCCTGCCTTGCAGTGGATCTTCCCAGTCTTGAGGGGGCTCTGGGTCGCCCGCCTTCCCCAGTGCTCTGTTCCTCCTCTCTCCTCCCAAGGCACTGAAGCGTTATTTCCTGTCTAGCCTTAGCAGTGCGTGGCCGGCTTCGCTCACTGCACTTAGGAACCTGCGGAGGTGAGTCCAGCTCCCATTGACGCCAATGAGACATGCACCTGTTTATACCCAGGGCTGAATCCAGGCCTAGGTCTCTTCCTTCGGCGTATGCTGAGCCTTTCTCTAGGGGGGAACAGCTGTGGCTGCCTTACCCTCTGCAGCACTCTGCTGCCTGCCTCCCCACATCTCAGCTCCCGAAATCTTTGCTGTGTCCCTGAGGCGGCTCACGCTTCTCTCCCCCGCTGCGACTGCACGCGTCAAACGAGGCTTGTTGCCTCAGCACTCCTGGGCCTCCCCGCTCATTGCTTTGGAGTTCCTAGGGTGTGTGGAAAAGGGGGGCCCTCCCAGGCTCCTGGAGAGCTGGAAGTCGCTGGGCTCCCCGCTCGGTTGGTGTGCCAGCGGTAGGCACTGCAATACGTTCTTCCTGCCCAGAATCCAGCAGAGCGGGTGTCTGCCTAGCGAGGGTCTTTGTGGGCAGAGATGGCAGTGCAGGGGGTGCTCAGGGTTTGGTCCAGGGCAGGTGGGGAATGCAGATACCCCTTCCCCGTGGTGGTTTCAAGGGGGCTCCATGCCATGGGTTGTTGTGCTAGCCCCTGGACACCCGTCCGCAGGGGAGCCCCATTGTGAGGGTGCTGCGCACAGTGTGGAGTTGGAGGGTGGGCTCAGGAGAGGAGGCGTGGCCTTTGAGGGCTGCATTCTGTGCCCTGAGGCCTGGGGATGATCCGGCTGGGTTGGCACCGCGGGGGAAGGGCTGCAGGGTGTTCTCACTGACTGGCCTTTGGGGCAGACCCGAAGCGTGTGTGCAGCCAGGGAGCGGGGGCGAACCGATGCAGTACATGCGGACGGTGGGGCACTGCCGAGTTCAGCACACAGGTGGTTTTCAGTCTGGTTTGTAAGAGCGTCCGAGTGTCTGGCCTGGCGGGCCAGGCTTCGACTGCGTGGTGAATGCTCCCTGGCTGCCGAGGGCTGTGCCAGGAGTCAGAGTTCCCGGTTCACCGGCCTGAGGTGGCTGCACCAGGAACACGTGACCCAGGGCAGGGGCCCCTGCGCTTCCGTCTTTGTGGTAGGTGTTGGTGAGACCATCGGTTCTTGCAGGGAAAGCAGCTACCTGAGCAGGTGTCTGCGCAGGTCAGTGGAGGGGGGGGGTGTGTGTCTGATTTTCAGATGTTTGGTTGAAAATCCGCTGTTAATGAGCAGAAGTGAAATTTGAAGGTGAATGTGTGTTGTGACCAGGCTGCATCTTCCTGCCTCTAGTTTCAGGGAGAGGAATTTCTCCTTTGCTCCCTCTCTGCAAACCATGTTGTAGTGTCGCTGGCAGAGACCTGCTGTGTGCTCCACCCCAGAGGTGGCTGCAGGAGTGACCCTAGTACGGCATGTCTAGCGCACTTTGCTGCAGGAAACGGAGGGATGATTTTGTAACGATTTCAGTGTGTAGCCCAGCCAGTAGCACGCCGTGTCCTGACCCTGTTGGCAGCTGGAGGGCGGCGTGTGTCCGGGGAGTGGTGGTTAGGGGCTGAGCACTAGCAGAGTGCGTGTAAATGGCCGTTGTCCAAACGCTTCTCCGAACGGGCCCACGATGAAGGTGACGCTTCAGGCTGGATTGACCTGCCATTGCCCTGAATCCCAGGATGTGGGTCCCCTGCCCAGCTCGGCTCCAGACACCCTCAGTGCCTCGCTCTCCCTGGAGAGATCTGGCCTAGGTACAAATCCTGGGTTTCTGGTTCTTCCCGGTGGGCTGGAGGGGGATGGCTGGCAAACTCCCCTTCTGTTGGCCTGGTTTATCTCAGCAGCAGCCCTGGCTTTGTGGCACAGTGCTGGGTGCCACACTGTGCCCGGAGCGAAGGAAATGAGCTTGCGTGCACCTCGGAGACGGCAGATGGGAAGCAGCGTGGGTGGGAGGTGCCGGTCAGTGTTACCTGCGTGGTGTCAGCAGAGCTGAGCAGTGCTGGGGGGGGCTCTGCATTCCCTCTGCCCCCCGAGCGTTCTCCAGCACTTCCTCCGGGGTGCCGGAGCCTGCACCTGCTGTCACAGACAGAGCTCCAGAGCCGTCTCCTGGCCCAGCCTGGGGTGGGAACGGGTGCGCGGGGAGATCCTGTGCCTATTTGTCTGAGCATAGAAGTAAGCAGCATTGTAGCCCTTCGCTTCGGGGTGTGAGGGTCTGCTCCATGAGCTGAGCCCACCAGGGGAGCTGCCCGCTGGAAATCTCTCTCTCCCCAGTGGGGGTGTGAAAACGCTGCCAGTCAGTGCCTGGGGAAAGAGGAGAATGTTTCCTCTCTCCCCTCTCCGTAGCGCGGGGGGGAACTCTCCATGCACAAGCGTGAGGTTCTGGCAGAGCTGAGGAGTGGGGATGTATTTCGTGCCAGGCTGCTTTGGGCACCTGCAGTTTGACCAAGTTCAGCCCCATTGCCGGGAGAAGTGAGTGCAGGATTTCAAGTGATGCTGATGTTTGGAACCCCTGTGGTCTGGAGGGGGCAGGGGGGGACGCCTTCCAGCAGCTAGAGACTGTGCCCTATGGCAGATTGTCCCCTACCCCCACTGTTCCTCCGCCGTGTCTAGCTAAGCTGTGCTGGACGGGTCGAGGGGCTGGTGAGGGAGAGGAGCACAGCCCGCCGTGCGGCTGGGCGAAGGGGCTGACGGTGCTGTGCCCCTCGGAGCTGCTCAGCCGTGGGTGGGAGGGCAAAGCACCAACCCCTGGTCAGTGTGTGGAACAGCCGCTTACAACGCAGCTCCCAGGAGCTGGGATTACGGGACCCCCAAGGAAGCCGGCTGTGTGGCTGGCAGGCCTGTTTGGCTCCTGCCCATGGCGTGTGAAGCAGCAGCGAGCTCCCGAAAGCGTGGCCCTTTCCCTTGGTGGGTCTGGGCCTGTGGCGCCGGGCGCTGCGCTCTGGCTGCGCCGTGGGGGGCGGCTGGGGGCATTGCTCAGGCTGTGGGTTCTGTCCTCGCTTTGCAGCTGATGTGACTCGGCTCTGCAGCGCTCGCGGCCCAGAGCCCGGCCCGGGGGCGCCGATCCTTCTGGGCTACAGCACTAGACGGAGAAGCGCATCTCGGCCCAGCATGAGCATCCGCAGGAAGCTCCCCTAAGGCGGCAATTAGCTCTTGCCCTGAGGAGTCCCGCCAAGGCCTTATTATCCCCTGGCCTATCCCTCCTGTGGCCTCTTAATGATCCCGTTGAGTTCCCGTGGCTGTGCACAGGCCTCCGCAGAGCAGAGCGGCTGGGGCCTTCCCCGGAGGCAAGCCCGGCGCGCAGTGCTGCAGGGACAGAGCAGGCGCTGTACCGCCCCCGCCGTGCTCCTAAACCCCTCTCCCCACCCCGGGGAACGCGCCTCCTGCCACAGCGCGCAAGGGGCCTTGGTCGGCGTTTCCAGGGGCGCAGTTAGCGTCCGGAGAGACGCTGGCATCCCCTCTGCCGGTAGTGCCCTGCTGCCGCATTGCCCATGGCTAGTCACAGAGCCGCAGGAGAGCAGCCGGTCTGTGTGGGACACGGGAGCCGGGAACCATTCATCATTGCCAAGCAGCCTGGGGAGAGAACGGGGCTCCTTCCCTGGCTGCAGCGTGACTGGCCTGCTTCTGCTGGGACTGGCACCACCAGCTTTGCCCCGGATCGTCCCTTTGGTGTGACTCCAGGCCAGCAGAGCGAGCGGGCCGTGCCCTACCAGCGGGCTGTGTCCCGGGCCTGCGGCCCCTGCTGTCAGCCTGCGAACGGGGTCGCCTGCAGGAGGGGAACCCCAAATGCGGCTTGTGTTGGGAATCTGAAACAACTGGCCCCCTTGCGCTGGGAGGGAACGTTCTAGACGTGTCCAGTCCTGAGCCTGTGCGTTTGGATGGTGCGTGCAAAGCCAGGACCCGGCTGCATGTGAGCAGCGAGGTGACGGTATTGGGGGGGGGGGGTCCCCGGTTGTATGTGAGCAGCGAGGTGACGGGTATTGGGGGGGGGTCCCCAGTTGTATGTGAGCAGCGAGGTGATGGGTATTGGGGGGGGTCCCCGGTTGCATGTGAGCAGCGAGGTGACGGGTATTGGGGGGGGGGTCCCCGGTTGTATGTGAGCAGCGAGGTGATGGGTATTGGGGGGGTGTCCCCGGCTGCATGTGAGCAGCGAGGTGACGGGTATTGTGGGGGGTCCCCGGTTGTATGTGAGCAGCGAGGTGACGGGTATTGGGGGGGGGGTCCCCGGTTGTATGTGAGCAGCGAGGTGATGGGTATTGGGGGGGGTGTCCCCGGCTGCATGTGAGCAGCGAGGTGACGGGTATTGGGGGGGGTCCCCAGTTGTATGTGAGCAGCGAGGTGACAGGTATTGGGGGGGTGTCCCCGGTTGCATGTGAGCAGCGAGGTGACGGGTATTGGGGGGGGTCCCCGGCTGCATGTGAGCAGCGAGGTGATGGGTATTGGGGGGGGGGTCCCCGGTTGCATGTGAGCAGCGAGGTGACGGGTATTGGGGGGGGTCCCCAGTTGTATGTGAGCAGCGAGGTGACAGGTATTGGGGGGGTGTCCCCGGCTGCATGTGAGCAGCGAGGTGACGGGTATTGGGGGGGGTCCCCGGTTGCATGTGAGCAGTGAGGTGACGGGTATTGGGGGCGGGGTCCCCGGCTGCATGTGAGCAGCGAGGTGACGGGTATTGTGGGGGGTCCCCAGCTGCATGTGAGCAGCGAGGTGATGGGTATTGGGGGGGTCCCCGGCTGCATGTGAGCAGCGAGGTGACGGGTATTGGGGGGGGTCCCCGGTTGTATGTGAGCAGCGAGGTGACGGGTATTGGGGGGGGTTTCCCCGGTTGTATGTGAGCAGCGAGGTGACGGGTATTGGGGGGGGTCCCCGGTTGTATGTGAGCAGTGAGGTGATGGGTATTGGGGGGGGTCCCCGGTTGCATGTGAGCAGCGAGGTGATGGGTATTGGGGGCGGGGTCCCCGGCTGCATGTGAGCAGCGAGGTGACGGGTATTGGGGGGGTGTCCCCGGTTGTATGTGAGCAGCGAGGTGACGGGTATTGGGGGGGGATCTCTGGTTGCAGGTAAGCAGAGAGGTGACAGGTATTGGGGGGGGGTCCTCGGTTGCATGTGAGCAGAGAGGTGACGGGTATTGGGGGGTGTCACGGAGTGTGGGGGAGTCAGCGCCTGCACCCCTCTTCCCGGGATTCACTGGGAGTCTCAGCCAGCCAGTAGAACAGAAGGTTTATTAGAGATGCCAAGAACACAGCCCAACCAGAGCTTGTCAGTACATCCAGGACCCCTCAGCCGGGCCCTTCTGGGGGGCAGGGAACTTAGACCCCAGCCTGGGGCTCCCTGTGTTTTACCCCACAGCTCCCAAAAGGGGGGGCAGGGAGGCCAGACTCTGTCTGCGCTTCCCTCCATATTCCCCCAGCCAGCTCCAAACTGAAACTGTCCAGCCCCTCCTCCCACTTTGTCTGCTTCCTGGGCCAGGAGGTCACCTGATCCCTTTGTTCCAACACCTTCAGCTCTCACCTTTACAGGGGTGGGGCTGGGGCCATCAGTTGCTAGGGGACAGAGTGTCGGCCATTCTCTGTGTCCGGGCCCCTGCCCTAGGGCTCTGTAACAATCATACACCCTTGTCCCACCACCTAGATACTCAAGCACTACATAGGGAAACCGAGGCACCCACACAGTACTCAGGGAAAACATTAACAACAGTCCTAGTTCGTCACGGGGCAGGTCCCCGATTGCATGCGAGCAGTGAGGTGACGGGTATTGGGGGGGTTCCCTGGTTGCATGTGAGCAGCGAGGTGACGGGTATTGGGGGGGGGGTCCCCGGTTGCATGTGAGCAGCGAGGTGACGGGTATTGGGGGGGGGGTCCCCGGTTGCATGTGCTTTCACCTGCCCCTCTTCCTGCTCCTGGGCCTTGGAGAGAAGCAGCCCTGTTCCTCCGCTCGCCCCCCAGGAGAACTGCAGGGTGGGGCAGGATTGTCAGACTCCTGTTGGGTCCCTGCCCCCGAGGTGAAACCCGGGGGGATCCGGCCCTTGGTGGACCTGGGAGTGTGCTTTCCCTGAGCTGGGACAGGAGCTGCTGCATGGAGTCCTGCGAGGACCTCAAAGTGGGGGCAGTCTGGGGTTTATGGACCTGCGGCATTGGGGTTTCTGCATGAGAAGCCCCATTATGTCCTGGTGCGTCTCCCTCCCCCTGTCCTGCTGGACTCCTGGGCCCTTCCCCCTCTGCTCTTTCCTTCTCCAGACTCCGCCCTTGTCGGCTGCCAGGCCTTGGGTCCTGGCTTGCAGGATGGAGCAGGTCCTCCGAGACCTCTGCTTTCTCCTCCTCCTCCCAGGGTCAGGGCTTCAGGGCTGGGAGGGGTGGGGGGGGAGGGGGGGGCTGAAGGCTGCAAGAGCAGCAGCTGCTGATAAACCAGCCAGGTGTGTCCTTGGATTTACACTCCCACCCGTTGTATTAGAAGGGAAAGGGAGCCAGCCCAGCATCAATTTGGCAAACTCTGCAACAGTTCAAAAGCATGTGGCTGTAACATCCGCCCCGCACTGAGGGCCTTGGGCTGTGTCCTCTGCCTCAGTTTCCCCCCTGGCAGGGCGGCAGTCCAGCAGAGGAAGGTCCCTTTAACGTGGCAAGCGGCTGCCGGTGCAAAGTCAGCGAAGGCCCAGAATTCAGGGGTGCGTCACACCGGGTCCCCTCCCACCCCTAGCCATGCCCACGCTGTCACTGCCCCACCCTGCGGTTTCACCCCGAAGCCCAGGCCTGAGCCGGTTCAGCAGGTGTGGGGACCCCGTGACTAGCGCAGACTCAGCAACGCTGTCCCTCTGCAGCTCTCCGGCTCAGCCCCCAACCGCTCCATGGAGTCTGACCAGCTCGGCCTTAACCACGGGGGGGTCAACGAGCAACTAGGACTCATTAAGCAGCGCCCGCGTCACCAGGTGGGAGCCCCCTCGGCCTTGGATTTGGCTTCCCTCCCAGGCCTAGCCAATGGGGCTCAGGTGAGGGGACCCCCAAGCGGGGCAGGTGAGGGAGGCGCAGCTCTACTGACCTTACTTGGCCAATAAGGATCCCAGCATTTCCCCCTGCGCGCTACTAACCCCGCCAGCCCCAAGTGACTCGGGCGAAGCAGGCCTGGGGGCTGGGCCCCGGGGCCGAGCGGGTTTGCGGGTGGGGGCTGCCGCTGCGGGGGCCTCGCGAGACACCAGTCAGACTCCGAGCCGGGAGCCGGGGCCTTCCCCTTCGGCAGGTCCTGGCTTGTGGCAGGGCTGCCCCCTCCCCCCACTCATGGCAGGGGGTCAGTTTCAGGCTCCTCAGGTAAGGGGACTGGGGGAGCTCCAGATCACTGGTGACCCCCGGAGAGCTTCCCCAGACAGGGGGCCCGTGCTGGGGCCCCATGCTGGCAGGCCTGGTAGCAATGCTGGCGACACTCCCCGGCCTGGCCTGGTGGGGCCGGGGGATCTGGGCCCAGCCTGACCGGCGCCCGTCAGCATAGGAAAGCAGCAAGGCGCCCGCTGGCTGGCATCGCAGGAGCTGGGACCTGTGGCCGGGTGTATGGGGCAGAAACGAGGCTGCAGGCTGAGCACAGAGGCCTGCCTGGCTCTGGGGGTGGCCAGCATCCCCTCCTCCTGGGAGCCCCGAACAACCCTCCTGCCCACGGCGGTCCCTGCTCCAGGCAGCCAGCAGGGGACAGCCCCCCTTGTGTCCCCCCCCCACGCCCCACCAGGAACCCCAGCAAGCCCGGGCCATGTGGGGCTCTGAGGAGCCGGCTGGTGGGGGCCTGGCCACAGCCCAGGGTCGGCAACAGGGGCTGGACCCACAGCGTGTCCTTACTACCCCCCCACATGCTGGGGCAGCCCAGCTCCCCTTCCCTCCCTGCCCCCAACACTCCTCCCCAGTGCCCTGCCCACCCCCGGTTCCCACCGGCCCCTGCCCTGCAGGCCCTGCTGCCCATGATCCGGCGGGAGGAGACGGTGGTGCCATGACAACACCTGCACAACAGGCTGGAGCCACGGGGCCTGCAGGTGAGACGCGCCCAGTGACTGCGAGCCGGGGCGGGGGGTGCCAGGGACCTCGCCATGCGGGGACCTCGCCATGCGGGGGGCAGGCTCTCCCCGCTCCCCAGCAGAGCCTGGGGCCCCTGTGTGCTGAGCCAGGGGAGATGGGGGGCTGAGTGCTGGAGTGAGGCAGGGGGCAGGGTGTGGGGACGGGGTGGGGCCCAGTGAAGGGGGGGCACCATGGCGAAGGGTTTAGCTCCCCATCCGGGGTCTCGGCTCCTCCTCTGTTCTAGCTGAGTCCCAGTGGCGGGGGCACCGGGTGTTTGGCCCCATGGAGGAAGCACCCAGCAGCCAAGCCCCCTGCGAGGGGAGCAAGAGCCAGAGGCTGCCGGGGATCGAGGAGCCCCCGGCCGGCCCCCCACCCGACTATCGGCAGCACCTGTACAGGTGAGTGTGAGGAAGTGGGACTGTTCTTAATGTTTCCTCTGAATCCTGTGTGCGTGCCTCAGTTTCCCCAGTGCATTTCGTAAGTCTCTAGGTGGGGGGATAAAGGTGTGTGAGTGCAGAGCCGGAGAGGGCCAGTGTGATGACAGAGACTGGCCGACACCCTGTCTCTTGGCAACTAATGGCCTGGGCCCCTTCTCTGCAAAGGTGCGAGCTGAAGGTGTTGGAGAACAAAGGGATCAGGTGACCTCCTTGCCCCGGGGAAAGGGACAAAGGCGGAGGAGGGGCTGGAGAATCAGCTTGGAGCGGGCTGGGGATGTGGGGGGAGGCGCAGAGACAGTCTGGGCTCCCTGCCTCCCAAGATGGACCTGGCTGAGGGGTCCTGTTTCCCGTACCTACAAGCTCTGTTCTAGACCACGTTCCTGTCGTCTAATAAACCTTCTGTGTTACTGGCTGGCTGAGAGTCACAGGGAATCGCAGGAAGTGGGGGTGCAGGACCCTGACCCCCCCCACACACTCCGTGACAGTGAGTGAGGGAGGGGAGCCCCTCCCCAGGGGAGCCCCGCAGGCTGCTGGCAGGGCGGGCTGGTGTCGCCCCATAGAATGACTCAGCCAGAAGGGGTGGGACAAATCCTGGATGGATCTTGGGTGGGTTAGGTCCTGAGGGGTGGGCCATGGCACATTGGGTGGATCCTGGGCTGGGCGGTGGCCAGGCAGGGGGTTGGGCTGGGCGTGCCAGGCACTGCAAGCAGGGTCAGGCTGCGTGGTGTGACCTGCTTCCTTCCCTGCAGCCTTCTGGGCCCTGAGAGAGCCGAATGCTTCCTGAGCCCACCAGCCCTGGAGCGGTCCGGGGAGCAGGGGCTGCTGGAGGCACTGGGAGGTGAGGTGCCCAGCCCCTGGCCCCAGGAGCAGTGAGCCCCGTGGCTGGGCTGGCTGCACCCACGCCACTAGGGTGCCCAGGTGTCCCGATTGTATAGGGACAGTCCCTTTTGGGGTCTTTTTCTTATATAGGCTCCTATTACCCCCCAATCCCATGTGCTGTCTGGTCACCCTACACGCCACCGGCTCGGGCCTGTCCATGTCTGAGCCCCACGGGCCTGTCCCGGGCCCTGCCCATTGGGCCATGGCTGGCTGGATAAATAGCAGCAGCCCTGCGGCCCGCGGGCCCTGGGCTTGGGGCCGGGCACCCCCTTCCCGGGACACTGGGCCTGGACACACGCCCCTTCCCCCAGGGGCCAGCGCTGAGGAGCTCTGGCGGGTCCTGCACCTGGAGCCGCAGCGCCGGCGGCAAGCGGCGGAGGCCGGGACGGGGCGGGCGCTCGCCGAGCAGGTGAGGGGGCTCCTGGGCTGGGGCCCGGACTGGCCCTGCGCGTGGGGTTGCCGTGGGGAGAGCCAGTTGTGCCCCGATTCCTACCCCACAAAGGTGGTCCCCCCTTGGGGGGGTTTGCGGGAGCCACCCTGTCCCTGGCAGGGCACCACGGCTGTATGGTCTGGGGACCCCCCTGCCCTATGAGGGGACCCCCATGTCCCCCCACTACATGAGGCCCCCCCGCCCCTCCCCCGCCATGC
This sequence comes from Chelydra serpentina, assembly GCA_037349315.1. Taxonomy (NCBI): domain Eukaryota; kingdom Metazoa; phylum Chordata; order Testudines; family Chelydridae; genus Chelydra; species Chelydra serpentina. The sequence goes on along the minus strand of JBAIAC010000514.1, from coordinate 83,307 downwards.
GAGGTTCCCCCCCCCGTGTGTGGGTGCCGTGGGGGTGTTGCGCTCTGTCTCTCCCCACTGCCCTCCCCACCATGCGAGCCCCCCCCCCCCCATGTGTGGGTGCCATGGGGGTGTTGCGCTCTGTCTCTCCCCACTGCCCCCCCGCCATGCGAGGTTCCCCCCCACCCCGTGTGGGGGTGTTGCGCTCTGTCTCTCCCCACTGCCCCCCCGCCATGCGAGGTTCCCCCCCCCGTGTGTGGGTGCCGTGGGGGTGTTGCGCTCTGTCTCTCCCCACTGCCCCCCCGCCATGCGAGGTTCCCCCCCCCGTGTGTGGGTGCCGTGGGGGTGTTGCGCTCTGTCTCTCCCCACTGCCCCCCCGCCATGCGAGGTTCCCCCCTCCCCCGTGTGTGGGTGCCGTGGGGGTGTTGCGCTCTGTCTCTCCCCACTGCCCCCCCCGCCATGCGAGGTTCCCCCCTCCCCCGTGTGTGGGTGCCGTGGGGGTGTTGCGCTCTGTCTCTCCCCACTGCCCCCCCGCCATGCGAGGTTCCCCCCCCCGTGTGTGGGTGCCGTGGGGGTGTTGCGCTCTGTCTCTCCCCACTGCCCCCCCGCCATGCGAGGTCCCCCCCGTGTGTGGGTGCCGTGGGGGTGTTGCGCTCTGTCTCTCCCCACTGCCCCGCCCGCCATGCGAGGTCCCCCCTCCCCCGTGTGTGGGTGCCATGGGGGTGTTGCGCTCTGTCTCTCCCAACTGCCCCCCCGCCATGCGAGGTTCCCCCCCCCGTGTGTGGGTGCCGTGGGGGTGTTGCGCTCTGTCTCTCCCAACTGCCCCCCCGCCATGCGAGGTTCCCCCCTCCCCCGTGTGTGGGTGCTGTGGGGGTGTTGCGCTCTGTCTCTCCCCACTGCCCCCCCGCCATGCGAGGTTCCCCCCCCCCCATGTGTGGGTGCCATGGGGGTGTTGCGCTCTGTCTCTCCCCACTGCCCCCCCGCCATGCGAGGTTCCCCCCCACCCCGTGTGGGGGTGTTGCGCTCTGTCTCTCCCCACTGCCCCCCCGCCATGCGAGGTCCCCCCCGTGTGTGGGTGCCGTGGGGGTGTTGCGCTCTGTCTCTCCCAACTGCCCCCCCGCCATGCGAGGTCCCCCCCCCGTGTGTGGGTGCCGTGGGGGTGTTGCGCTCTGTCTCTCCCAACTGCCCCCCCGCCATGCGAGGTTCCCCCCTCCCCCGTGTGTGGGTGCCGTGGGGGTGTTGCGCTCTGTCTCTCCCCACTGCCCCCCCGCCATGCGAGGTCCCCCCCCGTGTGTGGGTGCCGTGGGGGTGTTGCGCTCTGTCTCTCCCCACTGCCCCGCCCGCCATGCGAGGTCCCCCCCCGTGTGTGGGTGCCATGGGGGTGTTGCGCTCTGTCTCTCCCCACTGCCCCCCCGCCATGCGAGGTTCCCCCCTCCCCCGTGTGTGGGTGCCATGGGGGTGTTGCGCTCTGTCTCTCCCCACTGCCCCCCCGCCATGCGAGGTTCCCCCCCCGTGTGTGGGTGCCGTGGGGGTGTTGCGCTCTGTCTCTCCCCACTGCCCCCCCGCCATGCGAGGTTCCCTCCCCCCCGTGTGTGGGTGCCGTGGGGGTGTTGCGCTCTGTCTCTCCCCACTGCCCCCCCGCCATGCGAGGTCCCCCCCCCCCGTGTGTGGGTGCCGTGGGGGTGTTGCGCTCTGTCTCTCCCCACTGCCCCCCCGCCATGCGAGGTTCCCCCCTCCCCCGTGTGTGGGTGCCGTGGGGGTGTTGCGCTCTGTCTCTCCCCACTGCCCCCCCCGCCATGCGAGGTTCCCCCGTCCCCCGTGTGTGGGTGCCGTGGGGGTGTTGCGCTCTGTCTCTCCCCACTGCCCCCCCGCCATGCGAGGTCCCCCCCGTGTGTGGGTGCCGTGGGGGTGTTGCGCTCTGTCTCTCCCCACTGCCCCCCCGCCATGCGAGGTTCCCCCCCCCCGTGTGTGGGTGCCGTGGGGGTGTTGCGCTCTGTCTCTCCCAACTGCCCCCCCGCCATGCGAGGTTCCCCCCCCCCCGTGTGTGGGTGCCGTGGGGGTGTTGCGCTCTGTCTCTCCCCACTGCCCTGTGACGCTGTCCCCTGCAGGTGCCCTGGCTGGGGGGCGCTGCTCCCACGCGCAGGATGCGGCGGGTGGCGCGGTGGAGGCGGCAGCTGCACGTGATGCACCGGCTGGGGGAGCTGCACCGGGATGCAACCAGCCTGCTGCTGGCCAGGGAGCCGCTGGCCGACCCCAACGACAGCCAGGGGGCGCAGGGGCCGGCCCGCTATCTGCACCGGGCGCTCCGGGGGGGGGGTGTCGGCTGGGGCGGGGGGCTCTCGGTGGCACGTGGGTGGGGCCGGCTTGCTGGGCAGAGCTTAGCATTGACTCACCAGCAAGGGATCCCGTCTGACGTGCAGCTCCTTGCAGGCGTGTGCTCGCATGTACACCTGTGTCTGGGGGTGCCTGCGTGTGCGAGTGTGCATGTCATACGGGGACACGTGTGTCTGGGGTGCCTGCGCGTGCAACCGTGCACACGTGCAAGTAGTGCAGGGACGCGCGTGTGTCTGGGTGCCCGGGGAGCAGGCTTGTCCCCGCAGAGCCTGGTGTGAAGTGTCCTTCCTTGTGCTCTAGGTCGCTGAGCCGGCGCCTGCTGGCTGTGGAGCCCGGCCCCGGCCCGGTGCCCCGCAGCCGATGCCCGAGCCAGCCGTGGGCGAAGCGCGGCCTGGACCCCAGACTCGCTGAGCGGGCAGAGGCTGCCGCACGTTCACCCCAAGCAGGAGCCTGAGTAAAGAGCCCGTCTGCGCGGCTGCCGGTGCCGTGTGCCTGTGTTGGGGCCGGGGCGGGCAGTGCCGGGGGGCCCAGGCCTGTGCAGCCGGCAGCACGAGGGGAGGGGCTGGCCGCCGGTGCCAGCGCCATGTGGCAGCGTGTTGGCTGGGCACGGAGCCCAGCAGCAAATGGATCTGGCCCCTCGGGGGCTGGGCTCAGCCTGGCCAATGCCAGTCAGTGGGCCGGTGGCGCAGGCGGTGGGGAAGGGCCCCCTGTTCCCTCTCCGCTGAGCGGCCAGAGCTTAGGGCAGAGGGCCTGGCACTGGGACAGGCCGTTGGCACTTGCAGTGAGAGTCGGCAGCTCTGCCAGCCCTGAGCCGAGGCCTCCTGGAGTGTGTGTGAATCGGCCTCCCCAGGGCCTGGCACGGCGCTGCCCTGACGGGCCTGCTGGAGCTAACCGGGCTGGGGTCTGGGAGCCCCTCGCCGGCCGGGCCCCTCTCCCAGGGGCGGCGGGTACTGTGCCCCTCCCCACTCGCCGGCCGGGCCCCTCTGCCAGGGGCGGCGGGTACTGTGCCCCTCCCCACTGGCTGGCCGGGCCCCTCTGCCAGGGGCACCCACGGGACCAGGGGCGGCAGGTACTGTGCCCCTCCCCACTCGCCGGCCGGGCCCCTCTCCCAGGGGCGGCAGGTACTGTGCCCCTCCCCACTGGCTGGCCGGGCCCCTCTCCCAGGGGCGGCGGGTACTGTGCCCCTCCCCACTTGCTGGCCGGGCCCCTCTCCCAGGGGCACCCATGGGACAGGGGCAGTGAATTACCGTCACTGTTCAGAGCCGGGTCTCTCCCCCGGCCCCGCCTGCTGCCCCCAGGCGATTTAAAAAGGCCCAGGGACCCCCCACCGCCACCACCAGCCGCTCAGCGGGGCTAAGGCAGCTTCCTCCCCAGCCTCGCTCCACACTACTCACGGAAGTGGCCGGAACGGCCCTAAGGTCCCTGGGGGGGGGGGAGCGCCAGGGGGTTTCCGCGTGCTGCCCCTGCCCCAAGCGCCGACTCTGCAGCTCCCATTGGCCGGGAACTGCAGCCAATGGGAGCTGCGGGGCTGGTGCTTGCGGGCAGAGGCGCACGGAGATGCCCCGGCCCCCCTGCCGAGAAGCTGCTGCCAGAGGGGGGTGCAGGCCGCTTTCGGGAGCCGCCTGAGGTAATCACCGCACCCCTCACCCCCTCCGACACCCCAACCCCCTGCCCCAGCCCAGAGCCCGCACCCCAAAACTGCTCCCGCACCCAAACTCCCTTCCAAAGCCCAACCCCCACACCAGCTCCTGCAGCCCAACCCCGTGCCCCAGTGTGACGGAGTAGGGAGCGAGATGGACTTGACCTGAGAGGCTTGCGGGAGAGGTGCCTGTCACGGAGTGTGGGGGAGTCAGCGCCTGCACCCCTCTTCCCCGGATTCACTGGGAGTCTCAGCCAGCCAGTAGAACAGAAGGTTTATTAGAGATGCCAGGAACACAGTCCAACCAGAGCTTGTCAGTACAACCAGGACCCCTCAGTCGGGCCCTTCCGGGGGGCAGGGAGCTTAGACCCCAGCCTGGGGCTCCCTGCATTTCACCCCACAGCTCCAAACGGGGCAGGGAGGCCAGACCCTGTCTGCCCCTCTCCCCTCCTCTCCGGCCAGCACCAAACTGAAACTGTCCAGCCCCTCCTCCCCCTTTGTCTCCTTCCCGGGCCAGGAGGTCACCTGATCCCTTTGTTCTCCAACACCTTCAGCTCTCACCTTTGCAGGGGAGGGGTCGGGGCCATCTGTTGCCAGGAGACAGGGCCATTCTCTGTGTCCAGGCCCCTGCCCACACCTGCCTTCTAGGGCTCTGTAACAATCATGCACCCTTGTCCCACCACCTAGATACTCAAGCACTACATAGGGAAACCGAGGCACCCACACTGTACTCGGGGAAAACATTAACAACAGTCCTATTTTGTCACAGTGCCCTGGGACCTGATGCATCGGGAATGCGAGACTTTACCTGAGGCTGTAACATGAGCCAGGACGGGGGTTGGGAGGTGACACCTTTGGCTGGGAGAATGGTAAAAGGCTAGAGGAGGGGTCCCGGGGGAGGGGAAGAGCTGGCTGGGGGGTTTGTCTGGTGGTTTTTCAGTTTGGAGCTGGGTGGTGAAACGCAGGGAGCCCCAGAGCTGGGGTCTAAGCTCCCTGCCCCCCAGAAGGCCCCAGCTGAGGGGTCCTGGTCATACTTACAAGCTCTGTTTGGACTCTTTCCTGGCAACCCTAATAAACCTTCTGTTCTACTGGCTGGCTGAGAGTCACATTGAATCCCGGGAAGAGGGGTGCTGGACTTGACTCCCCCACACTCCGTGACAACTGGTGGCAGTGGTGGGATCTACTGCACCCCATGAATGGCACTTCCTGCAGTAAGTGACTGGAGAGCAGTAAAACGAAGGGGGATTGACGGGGAGCCGGTTGCTGAAGAGGCAGAGAGAAGCGGTTTCGGGGAGCGGAGGAGCTATGCTTAACCCTGAGGGGTGTGACCAGTGAGAAGGGCTGGCACACTAGGGGTTCCTCCTGGAAGCTGTGGGGGCCAAGACCGCACAGGCCTGAGAGTGGCCAACAGGAAGATGTATGCTAAGCACCGTAAGAACGACCTGGTGGAGCTGTGCAGGCAGAGGGGGCTGCACATTGGGAAGTCCACCAAAGACCAGCTGATTGCGCAGCTGGAGGAGAAAGATCACTTGGACGACCCGATCCCTGTCCCTGGGGGAAGCCGCCCGACAGACGCAGCATGGGCCCCAGGGCCTGACCTGGCTGGGAGGGGTCAGACTGCTGCCGAGGACATCCCAAGACCCCTCTCGCCTCTGCACAGGGGAGAGGTTGGGGAAAGCCCAGCAAATACCGAGGGCACCTTGACCCCGGCGGCCAGCACGGGTTCCTCCCGGCGGAGCTCCCCATCCCAGCAGTGGAGGCGGCCAGATTGGGAGAGGGAAATAAAACTGAAAGAGCTCGAGTTGAGGCAGCAGGAACTGAAGGAGGAGCGGGAAGAACGGGAAAAGCAGCGTCAGCACGAGGAGAAACAACGCCAGCGTGAGCTGGAGGAGAATGAGAAACAATGCCAGCATGAGCTGGAGCTGGCCAGGCTGAGGAGCAGTGAGACCCCGGCTGCAGTGAGTGAGGGGGCACCCAAGACTGCAGGGAAGTTTGATCGTAACTTCCTGGCCTGGCGTAAGGAAGGGGAAGACATAGACAGCTTCCTGGCGGCCTTTGAGAATGCCTGCAGGTTGCACAAGGTTGACCCTGCAGACAAGATCCAGTATCTCACCCCCTTACTAGACCCTGCAGGCCTGGACATGTACGGCCGAGTGAAAGAGACGGAGACTGGGGACTATGAACTGTTCAAAAAGGCCCTGCTCTGCGAGCTTGGGCTGACTCCCGAGATGTACCGTCAAAGGTTCCGGGATCAGCGAAAAACTCCTGAGATCACGTACCTACAACTGGCCAACCGGATACATGGATACGCCCGCAAGTGGACCGCTGGGGCCCAAACTATGGAGGACCTGCTCGAACTATTCGTACTGGAACAACTGTATGAACTGTGCCCATCAGACCTGAAGGTATGGTTGATGGACAAAAATCCAGGGAGCCCGCAGCACGCAGGGCGGCTGGCCGACGAGTTCATGAACAGTCGGTCAAGGGGTGGCAGGGAGGAATCCCAAAGGAGCAGGCCCACCCTGAGGCAGCCAGAGAGTCACCATGGGACCTCCCAAAGGGGAAATAGGGAGAACCCCCTCCCGAGGGGAACCTCCGACATCAGGACCAACCGACCCGCTCGAGGGGACCAACGGGACATGAGCTGCAACCACTGCGGCCAGAGGGGCCACATACGATCCCAGTGCCCCAAGATCAGAGACAGACTGAGCAGACCAAACCCACACCGGGTTAACTGGGTAGGGACCCAGCCGGACGAGGGGCCGACAGCCCAGAAGAGGGGGGCTGGCAGCTTATCAACTGCTCCCGAGGGAGGAGGGCCCCAGACCAGCTCCTCGGTGGGGCTGGATGCTCCGGACTCAGGGTTCTTGGTTTATAGGGTGGGCGCGGGGCTGTCCCTTCGGAGAGAGTGCCTTGTTCCCCTGGAGATAGATGGGAGGCGGGTCACTGGATACTGGGATACGGGCACGGAGGTGATGCTGGCCCGGCCCGAGGTGGTGGCCCCAGATCGGGTGGTACCCAACACCTACCTGACCTTAACAGGGGTGGGCGGGACCCCGTTCAAGGTACCCGTGGCGAAGGTACACCTGAAATGGGGGGCCAAGGAGGGCCCCAAGGATGTAGGGGTGCACCATCATTTGCCCACTGAGGTACTGATGTGGGGGACCTAGAAGACTGGCCCAACGAATCTCGGGACACCCTGGTCGTGACCCGTAGCCAGAGCCGGCAAGGGGCGCTACACCCGGGCCTCGGAGAGGGTACCTTGCAAGGGGCGCAGGACCGTGCCCCAATGGGGAGGGAGTACCCAAGGACCAGGCGCAGAGAGGCTGTGGCCTCAGACACAGACAGCATGAGGGAACAGGCTCCTATCCCTTCCCCAGCTGCTGAGTTTCAGGACGAGTTACAGAGAGATCCCTCCTTGCGGAAGCTCAGGTACCTGGCCGACCGCAGGGAGGTGCGGACCATGTGGAGAGGTTGCCAGGAGAGGTTCCTGTGGGAGAAGGGGTTCCTGTACCGGGAATGGGCTCCCCCCGGTGAGATGGAGACGTGGGGGATCAGGAGGCAGCTGGTGGTCCCCCAGAAGTATCGCCGCAAGCTACTGTACCTGGCCCACGACATCCCTCTCTCAGGGCACCAGGGGATCCGGCGCACCAGGCAGAGGCTGCTACAGAACTTTTACTGGCCTGGGGTCTTTACAACTGTCCATCAGTACTGCCGGTCCTGTGACCCCTGTCAGCGGGTGGGGAAGGCTCGGGACAAGCGGAAAGTGGCTTTGAGGCCTTTGCCCATCATAGAGGAGCCTTTCCAGAAGGTGGCCATGGACATAGTGGGGCCTCTCAGCAAGACAACCCGGTCGGGGAGAAATACATCCTGGTGGTGGTAGATTTCGCCACCCGCTACCGCGAGGCGGTGCCTTTATCCTCCATTGAAGCAGACACCGTGGCGGATGCGCTGCTGACCATTTCAGCTGAGTGGGGTTCCCCAAGGAAGTCCTGACAGACCAAGGGTCCAACTTCATGTCGGCCCTGCTCCGGTGCTTGTGGGAGAAATGTGGGGTCCGGCACAGCTGGGCCTCAGCATATCATCCCCAGTCCAATGGGCTGGTGGAGAGGTTCAATGGGATGCTAAAGATGATGCTGAAAACCTTTATGAACCAGCATCCGCAGGACTGGGACAAGTACCTACTGCACCTGCTGTTCGCGTACAGGGAAGTGACCCAGGAATCTACCGGCTTCTCAAACTGTTATACCGGCCCTTCGAACTGTTATACGGCAGGAGGGTACTGGGGCCCCTGGACCTGATGAGAGACGAATGGGAGGGGGAGGCGGCCCCCGAGGGAGAGTCAGTGGTGGAGTATGTCCTGACCTTCCGAGAGACTTACTGAGCTCATGGGCCTGGCCAAGGGAAATCTGGCCAGAGCCCAGAGGAAGCAAAAGGTCTGGTATGACCGCACGGCGCGGGCCTGCGCCTACGCCACCGGGGATCAGGTGATGGTTCTCATCCCCGTGAGGAAAAACAAGCTGCAGGCCGCTTGGGAAGGCCCTTTCAAGGTTGTCAAGCAGCTAAATGAGGTAAATTATGTGGTGGAGCTGTCTAACCGGGCGCACCACTGCCGGGTGTACCATGTGTGACGAACTAGGACTGTTGTTAAGGTTTCCCTGAGTACTGTGTGGGTGCCTCGGTTTCCCCTATGCGGTGCTTGAGTATCTAGGTGGTGGGACAACGGTGCATGATTGTTACAAAGCCCTAGAAGGCAAAGGCCTGGACACAGAGAAGGGCCGACACTCGGTCTCTTGGCAACAGATGACCCGGCCCCTCCCCGGCAAAGGTATGAGCTGAAGGTGTTGGAACAAAGGGATCAGGTGACCTCCTGGCCCGGGAAGGAGACAAAGTGGGAGGAGGGGCTGGACAGTTTCAGTTTGGAGCTGGCCGGAGATGAGGGGAGAGAGGCAGACAGGGTCTGGCCTCCCTGCCCCGTTTGGAGCTGTGGGGTGAAATGCAGGGAGCCCCCAGGCTGGGGTCTAAGCTCCCTGCCCCCCGGAAGGACCCGACTGAGGGGTCCTGGATGTACTGACAAGCTCTGGTTGGACTGTGTTCCTGGCATCTCTAATAAACCTTCTGTTCTACTGGCTGGCTGAGACTCCCAGTGAATCCGGGGAAGAGGGGTGCAGGACCGGACTCCCCCACACTCCGTGACAACTGGTGGCAGCGGCGGGACGTTCTGCACCCCGTGAACGGTGCTTCCTGCAGTAAGTAACTGGGGAGCAGTAGAACGAAGGGGGGCTAACGAGGACCAGGCGTGCTGAAGGCTTACAGAGGAGCGGTTTCGGGGAGCGGAGGAGCGACGCTTAACCCCTGGGAGTGTGTGACCAGCGAGAAGGACTGTGCAATGAGGGGGTCCCCCTGGGGGATGCAGTGAGCAGTCCCAGGGGCGGAGGAGCCTGCGGCTTGGCCCTGGGAGAGAGAAGGAATTTTGCAGTGACAGGGTTCCCCTGGGGGTGCCGTGAGTGGACCCAGGGGTGGAGGAGCTGCAGCTCGACCCTGGCAAAGAGGCGGTGACCTGGAGAAGGGCTGGCACACTTGGGGTTCTTCCTGGAAACCGTGGGGAGCTAAGAGCACACAGGCCTGCGGATCCACAGCAACTTGGGAGCAGTGACGTGATGGCGTATCGCCTTCTCCTTAAGAAGAGCATTGTAACCCTGTGCAAAAAGAGAGGGATAGACATTGGAAAGCTCACTAAAGCCCAGTTAATCACACGGCTGGAGGAGGATGACCATTCCAGGGAGCAGATTCCTGACCCCAATGGGGCTACAGCAGGATCTGGGAACAGCTGGAGCGGTAGCCTGGCATCCCCAAGAGTCTGGTCCCCAACCAGACGGGGGTCTTCACGATCGGGTTCCCCAGTAGGGTATCGGAGACGGATGGGACTGGAGCTGAGTCCGAGAGAGCAAGAGGACAGTGAGAGACAGCGAGAGCCCGAGAAAGGGCTACAGGAGAAGCAGCAGCGTGAACTGGCGGTGGTGGAACGGAGAGGCATAGGGGACTGGCCAGGGGTAAGTGGGGACAGATCCCGGGGCGCCAGCTCCACAGGGAACCTCGATCCTAAATTGCTGCCCCTGGTTAAGGAGGGTGGGGATGTGGAGGCCCACCTCACTGCCTTGGAGCAGGCTGGTGATTGGAACCAGGGAGACCCTGCGGAAAAGCCCCGGGATCTAACCCCTTGCTGGGTCCCAAGGCCATAAACTCCACCAGCCAGATGGGTGGGATGGTGGACGGATTTCCACTCCTGGCCCTGGACTCAAGCCCTATGGACCCCCAGTGGGAGTGGAAGGTGATGGTCAATGGAGAGACATTCTTGGGGTGGCGAGACCCCGAAACAGAGAGAACTGTGGTCAGGCCCCAGGTGGTGCACCCCCACCAGATGCTGAGGGGCTGTGTGACCTGGGTGAGGGTCCCAGGGATGGAACCATTCGCCCTGCCTATGGGCCAGATCCCTGTGCAGACCCAGGAGGGGTGGGACAGAGAGATGCTCCCCACCCCCCTGCACAATGGAGAGGTGGCTCAGGCAGTCTCTGATGCAGAGAGCAGATCAGCGAGCTCGCTGCCTGGCCCCACAGGGACAGCCAGGGCAGCGCTGAGCACCGGGGGAGCAGAGACCCCAGCTGAGTGGGGGGACACACAGGCAGGGCAGGACGGCTGCCAACCAGGCTTGCCTGGTCCAGAGGTGCTGCCGGGAAGTGATTCCACGGCAGGGAGGGAGCCACCAGGGGCAGGGCTCAGTGGGGCGGTGACCCCAGGCCTGGCCAGTGAGCTGCAGAGGGATCCCGCCTTGGAGAAGCTAAGGGAACTTGCTGGCCACAGCGCTGCAAACCCCCTTGGGGAAGACTGCAGAGACAGATCCCTGCGGGAGAAGGGATTCCTGTGCCGGGAATGGGCTTCCCAAGGGGAAGTAGAACTGTGGGGAATCAGGAGGCAGCCGGTGGGGCCCCAGAAGTATCATCCCCGGCTATTGTACCTGGCCCAGGGTAAGGGAGAAGATCCCTGGAGGTCCCTGCCCATCAGAGAGGAACCTTTCCAGAAGGTGGCTATGAATAGGGTGGGCCCCCTCAGCAGGGCAACCTGGTCAGGGAAGAAATGCATCCTGGTGGTGATGGATTTCACCACCCGCTACCCAGAGGTGGTGGCTCTGTCCTCCACCGGGGCAGACACCGAGGCAGACGCGCTGCTGACCATCTTCAGCAGAATGGGGGTCCCCAGCGAGGTCCTTACAGACCAGGGATCCGAGGTCATCTCAGCCCGGCTCCGGGGCGTGTGGGAGAAAGGTGGGGTCTGGCCCACCTGGGCCTCTGCATATCACCCTCAGTCCAACGGGCTGGTGGAGAGAGCTCAGGGGACCGTGAGGCTGATGCTGAGGACTTGCATAAATCAGCATCCACAGGACTGGGACAAGTACCTGCCCCACCGATGGCACAGGGAAGTGCCCCAGGAATCACCAGGGGGCTTCCCTTTCAAGCTGTGGTATGGGAGGAGATTAAGGGGACCCCTAGAACCGGTAAGGGACGATTGGGAGGAGAAGGGGGAAGACACCCTGATGGATCTCTCCCCTGAGATGGGACCCCATCCTCCCATCAGGTGTCCCCCAGTCAGAGTAACTGGGAAAAGAGCCCAGAACCTGGAGAGAGAGGCCAAGGACAGGCTGGCTTTAGAGGTGAACCAGTCATTCAACAGCCCAGGGCTGGCCAAGGTGGAGGCGATCAGAGATTGGCCTGTTCCCCAGACCAAGAAACAGGTCCAGGCCTTTAGCGGGATGGCGGGGTACTACCAGAGGTTTGTACCCCCCTTTCGCTCCCTAGCTGGCCCCATCACAGAGCTAGGTAAGAAGGGGAAGCCAGACGAGGCAGTCAGGACCGAGCAGGGCCAGAGGGCTCTCTGTGCGCTGAAGGAGGCTCTAATCCAGGGCCCAATAGATCGAGTAAACCCAGACCGGGCCAAGCCCTGTACAGTGTTTACCGAAGCCTCAGACACAGGGTATCTGAGCAAGGAGCTGCTGCCCTGGAGGCAGAACGGTCAGGCCATAGAGAGGGAATGCCTGGCCATGGGGCAGGCCCTTAAGAAGCAGCAGCCGGATCTATTTGGGTGGCGCTTTACGGGGTATATTCACCACTTCGCCCCGACGTGGCTGCATCCAGGAAAAGGGGCCGATGCTGAGTGGCTGGTGACAGAGACACGTGGGCAGAGAGGGGACCAGATCAAGAGGGAGGCTCTTAACCAAGAGAGCCCGAATTACAGCCCTCCAGACTGGAGCGCTGGGAAAAGACCTCATCTCAGCTTGAACCCCAGGGGTTTTGAATGGGAAAAGGGCACGGGCCGCATAAACCTTCCCACATGCGGCCTGCGGTTGCCATCAAGCCCACCCAACCTAAGGAAGCACGTGGAACTGGAACGTCCTGGTGTAACCGGGTTCGAACTTCCCCAGGTCACTGGCTAAAGTGACTCCGCTCAGTTCGGTCTCGAAGGGGGGAGAGATGTGACGAACTAGGACTGTTGTTAAGGTTTCCCTGAGTACTGTGTGGGTGCCTCGGTTTCCCCTATGCGGTGCTTGAGTATCTAGGTGGTGGGACAACGGTGCATGATTGTTACAAAGCCCTAGAAGGCAAAGGCCTGGACACAGAGAAGGGCCGACACTCGGTCTCCTGGCAACAGATGACCCGGCCCCTCCCCGGCAAAGGTATGAGCTGAAGGTGTTGGAACAAAGGGATCAAGTGACCTCCTGGCCCGGGAAGGAGACAAAGGGGGAGGTGGGGCTGGACAGTTTCAGTTTGGAGCTGGCCGGAGATGAGGGGAGAGAGGCAGACAGGGTCTGGCCTCCCTGCCACGTTTGGAGCTATGGGGTGAAATGCAGGGAGCCCCCAGGCTGGGGTCTAAGCTCCCTGCCCCCGGGAAGGACCCGACTGAGGGGTCCTGGATGTACTGACAAGCTCTGGTTGGACTGTGTTCCTGGCATCTCTAATAAACCTTCTGTTCTACTGGCTGGCTGAGACTCCCAGTGAATCCGGGGAAGAGGGGTGCAGGGCCGGACTCCCCCACACTCCGTGACACCATGTCACTATGATGAAGCCATATTATGACAGGGGAAATGTGGTGCTGGCCGTGTGTGGACATTGGGAGGAGCAGGGAAGTGACCCTCTAGTAGATCTATTCCCTGAGACAGGAGCTGGCTCCTCCGAAGAAACAATCCCCCTCTCTCTGATCAGCTAACCCCTACCCAGCAAGCTGAGATCAGAGGGGTGCTGCATCTGTACCGACAGCTGTTTTCCAACCAGCCTGGTCGCACTAATCTGACGGTCCACCGGGTTCAGACAGGAGCGCACCAACCTATAAGATGCTCCCCCTTCCGAGTCACAGGGAAGACAGCTCGGGACCTGGAAAGAGAGGTCAAGGACATGCTGGCTTTGGGGGTGATCCAGCCGTCGTCCAGCCCTTGGGCCTCGCCGGTGGTGCTGGTCCCCAAAAAGGATGGGTCGATCCGGTTCTGTGTGGACTATCGGAAGCTCAACGCCATCACTGGATCTGATGCCTACCCCATGCCCCGGCCGGACGAGCTCCTAGACAAGCTGGGAGGGGCTCGGTACCTTACCACCATGGATCTTACAAAGGGCTACTGGCAAGTGCCACTGGATGCAGATGCCCGGCTGAAATCTGCCTTCATTACCCCTCTGGGGCTCTACGAGTTCCTGACCCTGCCTTTCGGCCTCAAGGGAGCGCCAGCCACCTTCCAGCGCCTGGTGGATCAGCTACTGAAGGGGATGGAGAGTTTCGCTGTGGCGTATATCGATGACATCTGTGTCTTTAGCCAGACCTGGGAGGACCATGTGTCCCAAGTTAAACAAGTGCTGGACCGACTCCGGGAGGCTGGGCTGACCATAAAAGCAGAGAAGTGCAAGGTGGGGATGGCTGAAGTGTCCTACCTGGGACACCGGGTGGGGAGCGGCCGCCTAAATCCAGAACCAGCCAAGGTGGAGGTGATCCGGGACTGGCCCGCTCCACAAACTAAAAAGCAGGTCCAGGCCTTTATTGGGATGGCGGGGTACTATCGAAGATTTGTGCCCCACTTTAGCGCCATAGCCACCCCCATCACTGAGCTATGTAAGAAGGGGAAGCCAGACAAGGTGGTCTGGACCGAGGAGTGCCAGAGGGCTCTCTGTGCACTGAAGGAGGCTTTGATCAGGGACCCGGTTCTGGCAAACCCAGACTTTGACAAGCCCTTTCTGGTGTTCACCGACGCCTCAGACATGGGACTGGGGACGGTGTTAATGCAGGAGGATGAAACGGGGCAGAGACACCCCATCGGGTATTTAAGCAAGAAGCTGCTACCCCGAGAGCAGAATTATGCGGCCATCGAGAAGGAATGCCTGGCCATGGTGTGGGCCCTCAAGAAACTAGAGCCGTATCTATTCGGGTGACACTTCACCGTGTACACCGACCACTCGCCCCTGACCTGGCTACACCAGATGAAAGGGGCCAACGCCAAGCTCCTGAGGTGGAGCCTGCTCCTGCAGGATTACGACATGGACGTGGTCCATGTGAAGGGAAGTGCCAACCTGGTAGCGGATGTGTTGTCCCGGAGAGGGGGCCCTGAACTTCCCCAGGCCACTGGTCAGAGTGACCCCGCTCAGTTCAGTCTCGAAGGGGGGAGAGATGTGACGGAGTAGGGAGCGAGATGGATTTGACCGGAGAGGCTTAGTTGTCACGGAGTGTGGGGGAGTCAGGTCCTGCACCCCTCTTCCCGGGATTCAATGTGACTCTCAGCCAGCCAGTAGAACAGAAGATTTATTAGGGTTGCCAGGAAAGAGTCCAAACAGAGCTTGTAAGTATGACCAGGACCCCTCAGCTGGGGCCTTCTGGGGGGCAGGGAGCTTAGACCCCGGCTCTGGGGCTCCCTGCGTTTCACCACCCAGCTCCAAACTGACAAACAACCAGCCAAACCTCCAGCAGGCTCTTCCCCTCCCCCGGGGTCCCTCCTCTAGCCTGTTACCATTCTCCCAGCCAAAGGTGTCACCTCCCAACCCCCGTCCTGGCTCATGTTACAGCCTCAGGGAAAGTCTCGCATTCCCGATGCAGCCTTTCCCAATGCAGCCAGCCTCCCAGGTCAAATCCATCTCGCTCTCTACTCCGTCACACACCCAAACTCCCTCCCAAAGCCTGCACCCCCTCCAGTACCCAAACTCCCTTCCAGAACCTTAGGCGGGGGGGGGACGGGGACTTGGACCCATCCTGGGCACCACCAAAAATTATACAAACCTGCCACTCCTGGCTGCAGGTGCTGTGCCCCTCCCGACTTGCCGGTTGGGCCCGGCCCCCTGCTAGGGACACCGCCATGGCTGGGGCACCAGGCCCCTCCCGAGTCGCCGGCTGGGCCCGGCCCCCTGTCAGGGACACCCCCATGGCTGGGGCACCAGGCCCCTCCCGAGTCGCCGGCTGGGCCCGGCCCCCTGTCAGGGACACCGCCATGGCTGGGGCACCAGGCCCCTCCCGAGTCGCCGGCTGGGCCCGGCCCCCTGTCAGGGACACCCCCATGGCTGGGGCACCAGGCCCCTCCCGAGTCGCCGGCTGGGCCCGGCCCCCTGTCAGGGACACCGCCATGGCTGGGGCACCAGGCCCCTCCCGACTCGCCGGCTGGGCCCGGCCCCCTGTCAGGGACACCCCCATGGCTGGGGCACCAGGCCCCTCCCGACTCGCCGGCTGGGCCTGTCCCCGTCAGGGACACCCCCATGGCTGGGGCACCAGGCCCCTCCCGACTCGCCGGCTGGGCCTGTCCCTGTCAGGGACACCCCCATGGCTGGGGCACCAGGCCCCTCCCGACTCGCTGGCTGGGCCCGGCCCCCTGTCAGGGACACCCCCATGGCTGGGGCACCAGGCCCCTCCCGACTCGCCGGCTGGGCCTGTCCCCGTCAGGGACACCCCCATGGCTGGGGCACCAGGCCCCTCCCGACTCGCCGGCTGGGCCCGGCCCCCTGTCAGGGACACCCCCATGGCTGGGGCACCAGGCCCCTCCCGACTCGCCGGCTGGGCCTGTCCCCGTCAGGGACACCCCCATGGCTGGGGCACCAGGCCCCTCCCGACTCGCCGGCTGGGCCCGGCCCCCTGTCAGGGACACCCCCATGGCTGGGGCACCAGGCCCCTCCCGACTCGCCGGCTGGGCCTGTCCCTGTCAGGGACACCAGGCCCCTCCCGACTCGCCGGCTCGGCCCGGGTGATGGTGTCGGCTCGCTGGTGTTCTCCACAGGGAGCTGATCAGCGGCTGTGGCCCCTGCCAGTCTCAGGGCGTCTGCCCGTGGCTGGCAGCTCGGAGCTGGGCACAGGGCCCCTCTGCCCCGTCAGGAAGGCAGCACTTGCGAGGGCCTGGCTGCACATCTGCCGGAGACCCCTGGGAGCGCTCCCAGGGGCCGTCTCACGCCGAGTGCCCAGCGGCTCCGGCCCGGAGCCAGGCAGCTAGGCACTGACTGGCGCCAACGGTCGCGTGTCAGGGTGGTGACGGGCAGCTCCAAGCGTGTTGTTGGGCGGGAGACACCTGCTCCAAGCGTCGCACGTGGGGGCAGGCCTGGGGGCCCCGCACGGGCAGAGCCGGGCACTCCCTGGCACGCGGCACGGCCCCGGGGCCTGCCTGCAACCTGCGCTTCCCCGCCCGCTGCAGCCGCAGCCTGAGGTCCCCGCCCTCCCCAGGACTGCAGTGCCAGCTGGGGCCAGGCCTAGGCAGGGCAGGGCTGGGCAGGCCGGGGCGTGTGCTCTGCAGGCACCAGGCCCCTGCCCTGGCGTGCTGCCCCTCTGACAGCAGGGAGCTGCGGGCTGGTGGCTCAGGGGGCAGGAGCCCAGCTCCAGCTTGTCCTCTCCCCTGTGCGCAGGGCTGGGAGAGCCACCATACCTGGCCTCCCGCTCACCTTGGCTGAGCAGCTGGGCCCGCCCCACCTGGCACCGGTGGCGGGAGGAGGAGCCTGGGGCGGGAACCGTTGCAGGAACAAACAGCCCAGCCCTGAGCAGAGCAGAGCAGAGCTGAGAGTTGGCTGGTTGCAGGCCGCTGCCAGGGGGTGCCGGACGGGCGCTGCCCACCTGGCCAAGCGTGGCCCTCGCCAGGGACACCGAGCAGTGACAGCCGTGCAGGTACCAGTGCGGCCCTGGTGCTGCATGCTGCCTTGGCACCATTCCCCGGCTGGGCGGCTCCAGCCCAGCGCCCTGCCTGGCGCGCTCCCCCCGGGCGGGCGAAGCCGGGCGCCCTGCCTGGCGCGCTCCCCCCAGGCGGGCGAAGCCGGGCGCCCTGCCTGGCGTGTTCCCCCCGGGCGGGTGGAGCCGGGTGCCCTGCCTGGCGCGCTCCCCCCAGGCGGGCGAAGCCGGGCGCCCTGCCTGGCGCGCTCCCCCCGGGCGGGCGGAGCCGGGCGCCCTGCCTGGCGTGCTCCCCCCGGGCGGGCGGAGCCGGGCGCCCTGCGGTGGGCGGGGCAGCTCCTGGGAAGGGCTGATCGTCTCCCGCCCGGAGCAGGGCTGGCTTTGCACCCCACTCGCCCCTCTGGGTGGGGGGTGAGCCCTGCGCCCCGGGCTGTCCCTGCTGCCCCCCCGGCGGGCAGTCTCCAGGGGGAGTGTGCCGTGTGACAGCTGCCCCGCTCCCGCCCAGAGGTGGCAGCTTTGCAGTGAGGGGGGAAGGGGCTGGAGGCTGGGCAGTGCTGAGGGGCGGGAGGCCTGGAGGTGCACAGAGCTCTCGGGGAGGGCGGGTAACTGGGCGTGGTGCCCTGTGCACTGGCAGAGGACAGCCGGGGGAGCGGGAGGGCCCTGCCATGTGCTGTCCTGCCCTGGCCAGCTCCGGGGTGGGGGGAGCTCTGGGAGCCGGGGGAACGGCCATTGGGGCTCCCAGCCTTTCTGGGGCGGGCCTGGGACACTGGGCTGCTATTCCCTGGGGGGCCAACGTGCCCCTGGGGCGGCGCTGCCGGGCCCGGGCCCCAGCTGGAGGCTCCACAGGCCACACGGTGCCCAGCCGGGGCCAGTGTCCATGGGGCTGAGCCATGTCCAGTATGTAGTTCAACAGCTGCTCTGCCCTGCCCGGGGGCCGGCGGCAGGAGGGACCAGGCACGTGGCGGGAGCTCTGGGGGCCACAGGAGAGTCCCTGGGCCAGGCTGGGACAAGGGCTAGCTGGAGCCCTGCAGGCTGCTGGGCCAGGCCCCATCCCTGAGCCCCACGGAGCTCCTGGGGCCAGGCATGAAGCAGGCCCCTGAGGCTGCCCACCAGGCCCTAGAGCAGCAGGGAGCGAAGGGGTGGTGGGGGCCATGGGAGTCAAACTCCGGCTCCACCCTCCTGCAAAGCCCCGCCCCTTGACCCCACGGGCAGGGCTCCTCTGGGTCCTTGCCGGCCCCTGGGGCTGAGCCGCTCTCCGGAGATCTGGTGGCCAGCTGGCCGCTTACCTCCCGGTCCCATGGGCTCAGCGTGCCGCCATGCCAAGGGGCCCAGGGATGTGCCCGCTGGGATGCCCTCGGGAATGGAGCCGGCTCCCTCCCTGCCCAGCCCCCGGAGCGGCTCCCACCCTGCCCCGGCCCCCGGAGCGGCTCCCTCCCTGCCCAGCCCCCGGAGCGGCTCCCTCCCTGCCCAAACCCCGGAGCGGCTCCCACCCTGCCCCGGCCCCCGGAGCGGCTCCCTCCCTGCCCAACCCCCGGAGCGGCTCCCACCCTGCCCAACCCCCGGAGCGGCTCCCACCCTGCCCCGGCCCTCGGAGCGGCTCCCTCCCTGCCCAACCCCCGGAGCGGCTCCCACCCTGCCCCGGCCCCCGGAGCGGCTCCCACCCTGCCCCGGCCCCCGGAGCGGCTCCCACCCTGCCCCGGCCCCCGGAGCGGCTCCCACCCTGCCCCGGCCCCCGGAGCGGCTCCCTCCCTGCCCAACCCCCGGAGCGGCTCCCACCCTGCCCCGGCCCCCGGAGCGGCTCCCACCCTGCCCCGGCCCCCGGAGCGGCTCCCACCCTGCCCCGGCCCCCGGAGCGGCTCCCTCCCTGCCCCGGCCCCCGGAGCGGCTCCCACCCTGCCCCGGCCCCCGGAGCGGCTCCCTCCCTGCCCCGGCCCCCGGAGCGGCTCCCTCCCTGCCCCGGCTCCCGGAGCGGCTCCCTCCGTGCCCCGGCTCCCGGAGCGGCTCCCACCCTGCCCCGGCCCCCGGAGCGGCTCCCTCCGTGCCCCGGCTCCCGGAGCGGCTCCCACCCTGCCCCGGGCCCCGGAGCGGCTCCCTCCGCGCCCCGGCTCCCGGAGGGGCTCCCTCCCTGCCCCGGCCCCCGGAGCGGCTCCCTCCCTGCCCCGGCTCCCGGAGCGCCTCCCACCCTGCCCCGGCCCCCGGAGCGGCTCCCTCCCTGCCCAGCCCCCGGAGCGGCTCCCACCCTGCCCCGGTCCCAGCCTGGCCCGGCGGGTGCAGGGAGGCTGGTGGCATCCCCGCTGCTTTCCCAGGAGAGCCTGCTGTAAGACGCGCCACGCACATTACTGCACCCTGGGAACGCGGGCGCCAGGCCTGCTCCTTGCTCCCTAGGCCCCTTGGCGCGGCATCGGCCAGCTCTGCTCCCGCGCTTTGCGGCTTGAGGGACAAGGAGGGGCCCCTCCCCCCAGCACGGCAGGAAGGGGCACTGGGGGGCCATTTGCCCAGAGTGGTGGGGGCCCCTCGGCCGGTCTCTGCGCAAAGCCATGATGCCGCCTGCCCAAGCGCCGTGTGCCCCTGGGGGTGGCGAGACGGGAGTGGGGCGGCCGGCTCTAGCCCCTTGTGAGCTGGGAGCCTGGCTCTGGTTAGCCCGTCCGCCCCCGGGCGGCTCGGCCCAGAGGCCGGCGTCCCCGCCCCGCGAGCCCGGCTGGCCTGTGCACTGCCGAGCAGAAAGAATCGGCTGTGACATTCCCGTAGCCTGGAGACCGTTAGTTCCTTTCACAGCCCCAGCTCCATTTGAATAAGAATCGCTCTGTCCTGGCCTTCCCGCGCAGGGTTACTTTTACCCATCGCTTCCCTTGTTTGCCAGGTTGTTTTTGTGCTCCCAGTTCTCACGCTGCCCGCCCAGGGCTCGAGGACTCGCAGGAGGGGCGCTTCGGGGGCCGCCTCCGCCAACTCCCCCGCCCCCAGCCGGGAGTGGTGAGCGGCTGCCAGGGCCGCGGGCTGCACCGCTCAGACGTGAGTACCGGGGCGGCGAGCGGGCGGGGGGTGCCCAGCCCAGGCAGCCACATTCATGCTCAAGCTGCCTGGATTTCTCCTGCAGCCCCTGAGCCCGGTGCCCAGTGGGGGTAAGCTGGCAGGGGGCGGCGAGAGGGTCCCAGAGCCAGGGCCGAGGGCTGGGTGCTGCACAGGGGAGGAGCAGGCTGAGGGGAACGGGCTTGCCCAGCACCCCACAGCCAGTCAGGGCAGCGCCAGCAAGAGAACCCAGGCGTCCTGGCTCCCTGGCTCCTGCTCCAGCGATTAGCTGCTGCCCCGAGCTGTCTGGCTGCTCTGCCTCCCCGACCCCAGATTAGCCTGGCAGCTCCCCGCATGGCACCGGCGGGGGTCGCTGCCCTCACTAGGCTGGCGCTGGCCCGGGGCACTAGCCGACAGCCTTGCCCTGGGCCACGTGCACCTGTTTTGAGACATGGGACACCTCAGCCATGGGCAGCTCCTGCCTCCCCCCGAACCCCTAGCTCCCTGGAGCCGGAGGGGGGCCGCAGGGGGAGGCCTGCCAAGGTGAGGGGATGCGCGGGGGGCCCAGGTGCTGTCCTGGGGTGGCTGAGCAGCGCCTGCGCTCTGGGGCAGCCAGCCCCACAGGTGCCCTGGCTCCGCTGACCATGGCCCAGCCCCGGCGTGGGGCATTAGCAGTGCCAAGGAGCCCTGGCTCCTCTCCCCTCAGGGCTGGCAGGAAGGAGGCAGGGGCCATGCCCAGAAACCTTCCACAGCATAGGGAAGAGGGAGCCCTGTCCCACCCCCTTCCCATCACCCCCAGTCTCTCTCCCCTCCCCCCTTCATACCCATGGCCCATGGCTCAGCCAGATCTGACCTCCCCACGCTCCCCTCGCCCAGCCCAGTCGGACGTAACCCTCTCGCCTGCCCTCCCCAGGCCGGACCCCCCGTGCCCATGGAGCTGCTGCTTGCCCTCCTGCTGCTGGGTAAGTCCCCGCGCACGCCCGGCCCTGGGCACGTTCTCCCCGCCCCTCCCAGGGCAGGCGGCTGCACTGTACTCAGACCCCGGGGTGCGCACCCATGTGCCTGGGGTGCCCGGTGCGGGCCGGATGGAGGCAGGGTGCCCTGGGGGCGGGTGCCTGGAGCAGATGGACGGAGGCAGGGTGCCCGGTGCGGATGGAGGCAGGGTGCCCTGGGGGCGGGTGCCCGGTGCGGATGGATGGAGGCAGGGTGCCCAGTGCGGATGGAGGCAGGGTGCCCTGGGGCCGGGTGCCCTGGGGGCGGGTGCCCTGGGGGCGGGTGCCCGGTGCGGATGGATGGAGGCAGAGTGCCCGGTGCAGATGGAGGCAGGGTGCCCTGGGGGCGGGTCCCCTGGGGGTGGGTGCCCCGTGCGGATGGATGGAGGCAGAGTGCCCGGTGCGGATGGAGGCAGGGTGCCCTGGGGGCGGGTCCCCTGGGGGCGGCTGCCCGGTGTGGATAGACGGAGGCAGGGTGCCCGGTGCGGATGGATGGAGGCATGGTGCCCTGGGGCCGGGTGCCCAGTACGGATGGAGGCAGGGTGCCCTGGCGGCGGGTGCCCGGTGTGGATGGATGGAGGCAGGGTGTCCTGGGGGCAGGTGCCCTGGGGGCGGGTGCCCAGTGTGGATGGACGGAGGCAGGGTGCCCGGTGCGGATGGATGGAGGCAGGGTGCCCTGGGGGCGGGTGCCCTGGGGGCGGGTGCCCGGTGCGGATGGATGGAGGCAGGGTGCTCGGTGCGGATGGAGGCAGGGTGCCCTGGGGGCGGGTGCCCTGGGGGCGGGTGCCCGGTGCGGATGGATGGAGGCAGGGTGCTCGGTGCGGATGGAGGCAGGGTGTCCTGGGGGCAGGTGCCCTGGGGACGGGTGCCCAGTGTGGATGGACGGAGGCAGGGTGCCCGGTGCGGATGGAGGCAGGGTGCCCTGGGGGCGGGTGCCCTGGGGGCGGGTGCCCGGTGCGGATGGATGGAGGCAGGGTGCTCGGTGCGGATGGAGGCAGGGTGTCCTGGGGGCAGGTGCCCTGGGGGCGGGTGCCCGGTGTGGATGGACAGAGGCAGGGTGCCCGGTGCGGATGGAGGCAGGGTGCCCTGGGGGTGGGTGCCCGGTGCGGATGGATGGAGGCAGGGTGCCCTGGGGGCGGGTGCCCGGTGTGGATGCATGGAGGCAGGGTGCCCAGTGCGGATGGATGGAGGCAGGGTGCCCTAGGGCCGGGTGCCCGCTGCGGCATGGATGGCATGCTGTGCCCTGGATCGCCCACGTGCTCTGGGCCATGCAGCGAGGGCGGGGGACGCGCTCCCCAGGAGAGTCCGAGCCCTCGGCCGCGTCCCGGCGAAGGGCCCCTGGCGCTGAGCTGTAAATCCCCAGACGTCCTGGCTCCGCTGAGCCCTGGGAGCGGAATTAGGGCAGCACCTGACCGTGGCTCACAGCGCCTGGGACGGGCACGGCCAGGGCAGCCCCGAGCCCCCCGCTCCAGCCCTGCGCCTGCTTCCTCCCCCGGGGCAGGGCGCTGGGCCAGCCTGCGGCCACTGGCGGGCAGACACGGCTGCTGGTCTGAGACAGAGCAGAGAGCTCTGCAAAGGGGCCTGGGCAGACACCCCCGCCCCACTGACCCCTCCCCCACGCCCTGCTCTGCCCCCTCCCCGCGACTCTCTGCCCCGCTGGTGGGGACTCCCCGGGTCAGGCCCTGCTCCGGAGTGTGTCCCTGGCAGATCAGGCTGGGGGGGCAGAATCGTGGGGGGGGGGCAGAGTCAGGGAGGACCGGGCCCAGGAGTGGGGGGCAGAGTGGGGGAGGGGGGCAGAGTCAGGGAGGACCAGGCCTGGGGGGGGCGGAGTTGGGGAGGGCCAGCCTGGGCGGGGGGTGGGAGGGACAGAGTCACGGTGGGCCAGACAAAGGCCTTTGCTCCCCAGTCACAGGGCTACTGCGCGGGGGCTTTCCGGGTCGCGGCGTTTCCGTGCCGGGTCAGCGGGTCTGGGACCCAGTGTGTGTGCGGGGGAGGGGTGCGTGGGGGGGTGCACAGGGGGAGGGGTGTGTGCGGGGGAGGGGTGCACGGGGGGGTGCGCGGGGGGAGGGGTGCACGGGGGGGTGCACAGTGCAGGGGAAGAAGGGGTGTGCCTGGGGGCCCCATGCAGGGGAAGGGGCATATGAGGGGGGAGGGGTGCACAGGGGGGGTGCGAGGGGCAGTGTGGGGGAGGGGCTGGGGGGTCCAGCTGATGGGCTCCCTGGCAGCGGGGGTGGGGGTCTTCCTGTCATGGTGGGAAATGGAAAAGTCACAGATTGTCCCCCGCACCCTGGGGCCCTCGCTGGCTCCTCCCCCCCCGCCCCGGGGCCCTCGCTGGCTCCTCCCCCCGCCCCGGGGCCCTCGCTGGCTCCTCCCCCAGCAGGGGCCCTCCCTGGGGGTCCCAGGGCGGGTTTCCTCGTGGGCGGGGCGGGCGCAGCCGAGTCCCTGGTGCCAGGCCTGTGCTCCCCCTGCTCACGCCCCCTCTGAGCCGGCGGCTCCCGGCCTGTCTCCAGTCCAGGTCCCCGGTGCGGCGAGCCAGGAGCCGGGCTGCTCGGCAGGGAGCTGCCACCCGGCCACCGGGAACCTGCTGGTCGGACGGGCCCAGAACCTGAGCGCCACGTCCACCTGCGGGCTGCCGGGGCCCCAGGAGTACTGTATCGTCAGCCACCTGCAGGTAGCCCCCCGCCCCCCCGCGCCCTCCCCTCCGCCCACAGCCGCCACGGGCTCGAGCCAGACCCCTCCCAGCCAGGGGAGCCAGGCCCTGAGCCCTGCGCTCTCACCGCCCCCCTCCCGCCCCCCACGCCCTCCCCTCCGCCCACAGCCGCCACGGGCTCAAGCCAGACCCCTCCCAGCCAGGGGAGCCAGGCCCTGAGCCCTGCGCTCTCACCGCCCCCCCCCCCCGCCCCCCGCGCCCTCCCCTCCGCCCACAGCCGCCACGGGCTCAAGCCAGACCCCTCCCAGCCAGGGGAGCCAGGCCCTGAGCCCTGCGCTCTCACCGCCCCCCTCCCGCCCCCCACGCCCTCCCCTCCGCCCACAGCCGCCACGGGCTCAAGCCAGACCCCTCCCAGCCAGGGGAGCCAGGCCCTGAGCCCTGCGCTCTCACCGCCCCCCCCCGCCCCCCACGCCCTCCCCTCCGCCCACAGCCGCCACGGGCACGAGCCAGACCCCTCCCAGCCAGGGGAGCCAGGCCCTGAGCCCTGCGCTCTCACCGCCCCCCCCCGCCCCCCACGCCCTCCCCTCCGCCCACAGCCGCCACGGGCTCGAGCCAGACTCCTCCCAGCCAGGGGAGCCAGGCCCTGAGCCCTGCGCTCTCACCGCCCCCCCCCGCGCCCTCCCCTCCGCCCACAGCCGCCACGGGCTCGAGCCAGACCCCTCCCAGCCAGGGGAGCCAGGCCCTGAGCCCTGCGCTCTCACCGCCCCCCCCCGCCCCCCGCGCCTTCCCCTCCGCCCACAGCCGCCACGGGCTCGAGCCAGACCCCTCCCAGCCAGGGGAGCCAGGCCCTGAGCCCTGCGCTCTCACCGCCCCCCCCCCCCCCCCCCCCGCCCGCCGGGCCCGGCCCGGCCCAGGGAGACGCGGGACTCAGTCCCTGACCCCAGCCCCAAACACTCAGCTCCAGCCGGGCTGGCAGAGTCTGCGGGCAAGCCAGAGTCAGCACGTGTGTGTGTGAGTCCGTCTGTCCGGCTCCGTGTGTGTGTCTGTCCGGCTCCGTGTGTGTGTGTGAGTCTGTTGTACTCAAAGTACTATACAGGATCTTTTGAAGGGGATTAAGGCAAAACGCCACATTTATTAGTAATACAGGTATCAATCAATACTCTAGCATATGCATATGATATATATATCACACTCATGCACTCACACACACACAGACACAAACACACTCCGTCTTGCTGTTGTTACCAACTGGTTGCTCCCCTTAACGTCACTGGCCAGGTGAGTTAGATGGGGGAGGGGTGGAGCCGGGCTTCTGCCGATCCGGATCGATGCTCCGATGGTGACAAGACGAGACCCGGGGTCCTTCTGCCAGACACCTCACTTCTATAGCAGCTTCCCTCTTATGCAAATCCACTCCAGATTCAAACTCTGGGTCTGTGTCAGTTGGTCTTTGTGCTGCTTTTCTCTGGGTGTTGTCCCCAGGCTGCTCAAAGAGGGTGTTACCTAAAGAAGGTGCTGGTTTCTAATCCCCAAGGCCGTCAATATGTCTGCTCTTCTTTGCCACTTGATTGTTCTTGGATCTGGCTCCCATCCCCTCCCCAACTGTTGCAGTGTCTGGAGGTGGGTGTCTTCCAAGCCTCACTCATTCACACCTCGGTCAGTCAGCAGGGCAATTGGTTACAGAGTGGGGGGAAGATCTTATCCTACTAGCAAACAGAAACATGCTGCTTCTACTTTAACTCTACTGTCCTTAGGGGCTAGAACATCTAATACAAAGTTGTATGAAAATAGAGAGGCACAATGCCAAGTCATATAAATACAAAATAACACAATGCAAGATGCAATGTCAGAAAGATAAAGATACTTAATACAAAATGACACAATGCAACATCATAAGGATTCATAGAAATACTTAATACAGAGATTTCTCTCTACAAGTCCGTCTGTCCGGCTCCGTGTGTGTGTGTGAGTCCGTCTGTCCGCCTCCGTGTGTGTGTGTGAGTCCGTCTGTCCGGCTCCGTGTGTGTGTGTGAGTCCGTCTGTCCGGCTCCATGTGTGTGTGTGAGTCCGTCTGTCCGCCTCCGTGTGTGTGTCTGTCCGCCTGGATCCGTGTGTGTGTGTGAGTCCGTCTGTCCGGCTCCGTGTGTGTGTGTGTGAGTCCATCTGTCCGGCTCCGTGTGTGTGTCTGTCCGCCTGGATCCGTGTGTGTGTATGAGTCCGTCTGTCCGGCTCCGTGTGTGTGTGTGAGTCCGTCTGTCTGGCTCCGTGTGTGTGTCTGTCCGGCTGGACCGTGTGTGTGTGTGTGAGTCCGTCTGTCCGGCTCCGTGTGTGTGTGTGAGTCCGTCTGTCCGCCTCCGTGTGTGTGTCTGTCCGCCTGGATCCGTGTGTGTGTGTGAGTCCGTCTGTCCGGCTCCATGTGTGTGTCTGTCCGCCTGGACCGTGTGTGTGTGTGAGTCCGTCTGTCCGGCTCCGTGTGTGTGTCTGTCCGCCTGGATCCGTGTGTGTGTGTGAGTCCGTCTGTCCGGCTCCGTGTGTGTGTCTGTCCGCCTGGATCCGTGTGTGTGTGTGAGTCCGTCTGTCCGGCTCCGTGTGTGTGTCTGTCCCCCTGGATCCGTGTGTGTGTCTGAGTCCATCTGTCCGGCTCCGTGTGTGTGTGTGAGTCCGTCTGTCCGGCTCCGTGTGTGTGTCTGTCCGCCTGGATCCGTGTGTGTGTGTGAGTCCGTCTGTCCGGCTCCGTGTGTGTGTGTGAGTCCGTCTGTCCGGCTCCGTGTGTGTGTCTGTCCGGCTCCGTGTGTGTGTGTGAGTCCGTCTGTCTGGCTCCGTGTGTGTGTCTGTCCGCCTGGACCGTGTGTGTGTGTGAGTCCGTCTGTCTGGCTCCGTGTGTGTGTCTGTCCGCCTGGATCCGTGTGTGTGTGTGAGTCCGTCTGTCCGGCTCTGTGTGTGTGTGTGTGAGTCCGTCTGTCCGGCTCCGTGTGTGTGTCTGTCCGCCTGGACCGTGTGTGTGTGTGAGTCCGTCTGTCCGGCTCCGTGTGTGTGTCTGTCCGCCTGGATCCGTGTGTGTGTGTGAGTCCGTCTGTCCGGCTCCGTGTGTGTGTCTGTCCGTCTGGACCGTGTGTGTGTGTGAGTCCGTCTGTCCGGCTCCGTGTGTGTGTGTGAGTCCGTCTGTCCGGCTCCGTGTGTGTGTCTGTCCACCTGGATCCGTGTGTGTGTGTGAGTCCATCTGTCCGGCTCCGTGTGTGTGAGTCCGTCTGTCAGCTCCGTGTGTGTGTCTGTCCGCCTGGACCGTGTGTGTGTGTGAGTCCGTCTGTCCGGCTCCGTGTGTGTGTCTGTCCGGCTCCGTGTGTGTGTGTGTGAGTCCGTCTGTCCGGCTCCGTGTGTGTGTCTGTCCGGCTCCGTGTGTGTGTGTGAGTCCGTCTGTCCGGCTCCGTGTGTGTGTCTGTCCGCCTGGATCCGTGTGTGTGTGTGAGTCCGTCTGTCCGGCTCCGTGTGTGTGTCTGTCCGCCTGGATCCGTGTGTGTGTGTGAGTCCATCTGTCCAGCTCCGTGTGTGTGTTTGTGCGCCTGGACCGTGTGTGTGTGTCTGTCTGTCTGTCCGGCTCCGTGTGTGTGTCTGTCTGTCCAGCTCTGTGTGTGTCTGTCCGCCTGCATCCGTGTGTGTGTGTGAGTCCATCTGTCCGGCTCCGTGTGTGTGTCTGTCTGCCTGGATCTGTGTGTGTGTGTGTGAGTCCATCTGTCCAGCTCTGTGTGTGTCTGTCCGCCTAGATCTATGTGTGTGTGTGTGTCTGTCTATCTGTCCGGCTCCATGTGTGTGTGTGTCTGTCCGGCTCCGTGTGTGTGTCTGTCTGTCCGGCTCCGTGTGTGTGTGTGTGTGCGCGCGTGCCCGAGTCCGTCTGTCCGGCTCTGCATGTGTGTGTCTGTCCGCCTGGATCCGTGTGTGTGTGTGTGTGAGTCCATCTGTCCAGCTCCGTGTTTGTGTCTGTCCCCCTGGATCCGTGTGTGTGTATATCTGTCTGTTTGCCTGGATCCGTGTGTGTGTATGTCTGTCTGTGTGCCTGGGTCCGTCTGTGCACTTGGGTACGGTGCGTGTGTCTGGAGCAGTGTGTCCGGGGGTGTCTGTCTGTCCGTCCCAAGGCTGAAGGGACTGGGTCTGGCGCAGGCGGGGAGCAGAGTCCGCCCCAGTGCTGCGGTCTGTCCGTCTGTCCCTGCTGGGGGGCTGCGCCGTGGGGCAGGGGCCGCACTGGGATACGCTCTGTGCTGCAGGACTCGGAGAAATGCTTCTTCTGCGACTCCCGGTCCCCGGCTCTGCGCAACAGCCACCGCATCCAGAACGTGGTGTCCCTCGGCGGCCGGGACGGCCACAGCACCTGGTGGCAGTCGGAGAACGGTGAGGGGGCCCGCAGGGCCGTGGTCGGACGGAGCCCACACTAGCGGGGAGGGGAAGGGGTCACGGCCCCTCGCTTGGCCTGCAGGGGTCACAGGGGACCCCAGGAGAGCCCGGGCCGGGGGGCGGCTCCTCAGGAGACCCCAATGCCAGGACCTCCAGGCTGGCTGAGAGGCCCCTGCAGCCACCACACCTGCCTCTGCCGGGCCCACAGCTTGAGATGTGAGAGCGGCAAAGGGGCTGGTGCAGGCAGGTGGTGGAGCATGGGGGGTGACCCCGTCCTGTCTCCCTGGGGGGGGTGGGGGGGGCTGGTGTATTGGGGGTGACCCCATCACATCTCCCTGGGCGGTCTGGTGCATTGGGGGTGACCCCATCCCGTCTCCCTGGGGGGGCTGGTGCATTGGGGGTGACCCCATCCCGTCTCCCTGGGGGGTCTGGTGCATTGGGGGTGACCCCATCCCGTCTCCCTGGGGGGTCTGGTGCATTGGGGGTGACCCCATCACATCTCCCTGGGCGGACTGGTGCATTGGGGGTGACCCCATCCTGTCTCCCTGGGGGGGCTGGTGCATTGGGGGTGACCCCATCCTGTCTCCCTGGGGGGGCTGGTGCATTGGGGGTGACCCCATCCTGTTTCCCTGGGGGGGCTGGTGCATGGGGGGTGACCCCATCCCGTCTCCCTGGGGGGGCTGGTGCATTGGGGGTGACCCCATCCTGTCTCCCTGGGGGGGCTGGTGCATTGGGGGTGACCCCATCCCATCTCCCTGGGGGGGCTGGTGCATTGGGGGTGACCCCATCCCATCTCCCTGGGGGGGCTGGTGCATTGGGGGTGACCCTGTCCCATCTCCCTGGGGGGCCTAGTGTATTGGGGGTGACCTCGTCCCGTCTCCCCGGGGGGGAGGCTGGTGCATTGGGGTGACCCCATCCCATCTCCCTGGGGGGTCTGGTGCATTGGGGGTGACCCCATCCCATCTCCCTGGGGGGCTGGTGCATTGGGGGTGACCCCATCCCGTCTCCCCGGGGGGGGGGAAGCTGGTGCATTGGGGTGACCCCATCCCATCTCCCTGGGGGGGCTGGTGCATTGGGGGTGACCCCGTCCTGTCTCCCCGGCGGGGCTGGTGCATTGGGGGTGACCCCATCCTGTCTCCCTGGGGGGTCTGGTGCATTGGGGGTGACCCCGTCCCATCTCCCCGGGGGGGCTGGTGCATTGGGGTGACCCCGTCTCATCTCCCTGGAGGGGACTGGTGCATTGGGGTGACCCCATCCCATCTCCCTGGAGGGGGGGGGGGCTGGTGCATTGGTGGTGACCCCGTCCTGTCTCCCCGGGGTGGCTGGTGCATTGGGGTGACCCCATCCCATCTCCCCAGGCGTGGAGCACGTCAGCATCCGCCTGGACCTGGAGGCTGAGTTCCACTTCACCCACCTTATCATGACATTTAAGGTAACTGGTTCCCTGGGCTGGGGGAGGGGCTCAGGGGAGTTCAGGGGGGCTGGTCCCCTGGGCTGGGGGAGGGGACAGGAGGGCCAACCCTGCCCAAGAGCAGCCAATCTGCTGGTCCCAGGCCTGGCTCTGCAGGGCTGGGCGGCCATGCTGGGGTGCCCCCAGCTCCCCTCCCCCGACACCCCACCCGGGCTATGCTGGGGGCGCACCCAACTCCCCTCCCCCGACACCCCGCCTGGGCCATGCTGGGGTGCACCCAGCTCCCCTCCCCCGACACCCCGCCCGGGCTATGCTGGGGTGCACCCAGCTCCCCTCCCCCGACACCCCGCCCGGGCCATGCTGGGGTGCACCCAGCTCCCCTTCCCCGACGCCCCGTCCGGGCCGTGCTGGGGGTGCACCCAACTCCCCTCCCCCAACGCCCCGCCCGGGCTATGCTGGGGGCGCACCCAGCTCCCCTCCCCCGACGCCCCGTCCGGGCTATGCTGGGGTGCACCCAGCTCCCCTCCCCCGACGCCCTGTCCGGGCCGTGCTGGGGGCGCACCCAGCTCCCCCATGTCTCTCCCCCCAGACCTTCCGCCCGGCGGCCATGCTGATCGAGCGGTCGGCAGATTTCGGCCGCACCTGGAAGGTTTATCGCTACTTCGCCTATGACTGCTCCCAGCTGTTCCCCGGCGCGGCCCTGCAGACGTCCGGCCGCCTGGACGAGGTGCTGTGTGAGCAGCGCTACTCCGAGATCGAGCCCTCCAGCCACGGCGAGGTGGGGAGCTGGGCTGGGGGGCTCTGGAGTCTCACGCTGCCCCTGGGGCTGGGAAGGGGGGATGCAGGGGGCAAGCCGGGGCTGGGGGGCCCTGGGGCCTCACCCTGCCTGTGGCAATGCTGCCCGTGGGAGCCAGCTGAGGTCACTCAATCAGGGTGAACTGCAAACAGACCGGGGCTGACAAACCCCAAACGCGGGCAGGTGGATTTCCCAGCACTGAGATTTACCCACCAGCCCAAAACAGCTTCTCTGGTACCTCCCTGGTTCCTCAAGTCCCAACAACGCCGTTCCCTTAAGGTGTCCAGCCGCAGGCCTCCATCCAGACACGTCACATACAATGATGGTTACTGAAAATATACAAGAAAAGGTCCCCCCAACCCCAAAGGATCAGCCGCACCCCCAGGTCTAATGATAACTTAGACTTTGCCCAAAACACACGCGATAGTCAATTCTTATTCACTAAACTAAAATTGACTAAGAAAGAAAAGAGAGAGTTGGTTGAAAGATCAACGTACAGACAGACGAGTTCAATTCTTGAGGTCCAGACACATAGCGGAGATGGTGAGTTTGTAGTTGCCAAAAGTTCTTCTAGAAATAGTCTAGTCCGGGCCGATTCCACCGATTCCCGATTTTTTTCTTTTTTTCCTCGGCCGGAGGGTGCGGGGCCCCACCGTCGTTCTTTGCGTGGGGCCCCGCACCCGCTAAAGCCGGCCCTGGTTCTAGTCCAGCGTCCATATTCAGGGTGACTCCAGCCAGTGACTGGGGATCTCAGTCCTTATGGCTCAGGGTTTCCCAAAGCAGATCTGGGATGAAGAAGGATCCTGTCCCAGGGTTTTTATACATTTCCAGCAGCCTCTTGGCCTGAGAAAACAATGGGCTGAACTGTCCTTCTCCCGAACATCCCGGCAATTAGCCCAGGGTCATTTATCCATTAACAGTTCGGATCCAGGTCACCACAACCTCCAAAGAGCCACAGAGACAATGAGACTATTTGTGTCTCAAGTGTCTTCCTGAATGTTACTACCCCTTTTGGAGCTTCGAATCCAAGCCATAGCACTAGACAAGATGTGTTTGCTACATCCCAAGCCCTGAGCAAAGCGCTCCCCTTCTCTCTAACCAGCTCCGGCATTGTGGGAGTGAATTAACTCTTTCTGGCCCTGTCACCTGTCAATGAGAGATTCTATTACACTCCTAAGGTCACACTGCCCCTCCCCTGTCATCCTGGGGCATGGGGGGGCTGAGGGCAGGCCGGAACTAGGGGGCTCTGAGGTCTCACGCTGCCCCTCGCCTGTCATCCTGGGGCATGGGGGGGCTGAGGGCAGGCCGGAACTAGGGGGCTCTGGGGTCTCACGCTGCCCCTCGCCTGTCGCCCAGGTGATTTTCAAGGTCCTGGACCCGTCCATCCCGGTGGAGGATCCGTACAGCCCAGCCATCCAGGGTAGGGGTGCGAGGCGGGGGGTTCGGATGGGAGGACGGGCTGGGATCCCTGCCCCAGAGCTTGCAGCCCTGGGGCACCGGGGTCAGAGCTGAGGTGGGGCACCGGGGTCAGAGCTGCAGGCGGTGCCGTGGGGCACCGAGGTCAGAGCTGCGGGCGGTGCCGTGGGGCACTGGAGTAAGAGCTGCGGGCGGTGCCGTGGGGCACCGGGGTCAGAGCTGCGGGCGGTGCCGTGGGGCACTGGGGTCAGAGCTGCGGGCGGTGCCGTGGGGCACTGGGGTCAGAGCTGAGGTGGGGCACCGAGGTCAGAGCTGCAGGCGGTGCCGTGGGGCACCGAGATCAGAGCTGCGGGCGGTGCCGTGGGGCACTGGGGTCGGAGCTGCGGGCGGTGCCGTGGGGCACTGGGGTCGGAGCTGAGGTGGGGCACCGGGGTCAGAGCTGCGGGCGGTGCCGTGGGGCACCGGGGTCAGAGCTGCGGGCGGTGCCGTGGGGCACCGGGGTCAGAGCTGCGGGCGGTGCCGTGGAGCACCGGGGTCAGAGCTGTGGGCGCTGCAGGGAGATGCCCATGACAGGGGAGGCAGAGGCAGGCCGGGGGGGTTGCAGGGGCCCCAGGAGTGCTGGAGACGGGGGGATGCAGGAGTGGTCACTGGGGACTGTACACGGGGGCCGAGGAGAGTGGGAGGCCTTAGGGCTGGGCGGAGCAGGGGCTGGGAGACTGGGGGGCCAGCAGGGGCTGGGGGGGCCAGCAGGGCAGGGCGGCGGGGCCGGCGCTGAGCTCCCCCTGCCCCCAGATCTGCTGCGCGTCACCAACCTGCGGGTGAACCTGACCAAGCTGCACACGCTGGGCGACAACCTGCTGGACTCGCGGCGGGAGATCCAGGAGAAGTATTACTACGCCCTCTACGAGCTGGTGCTACGCGGGAGCTGCTTCTGCTACGGCCACGCCTCCCAGTGCGCCCCCGCCCCCGGCGCCCAGCCCAACGTGGAGGGCATGGTAAGGGGGCAGAGCCCCATGGCGGGGCGGGGGGAGTGGAGGGCATGGTAAGGGGGCAGAGCCCCATGGCAGGGTTGGGGGGCATGGTAAGGGGGCAGAGCCCCATGGCGGGGCGGGGGGAGTGGAGGGCATGGTAAGGGGGCAGAGCCCCATGGTGGGGCAGGGGAGTGGAGGGCATGGTAAGGGGGCAGAGCCCCATGGTGGGGCGGGGGGAGTGGAGGGCATGGTAAGGGGGCAGAGCCCCATGGCGGGGCGGGGGGAGTGGAGGGCATGGTAAGGGGGCAGAGCCCCATGGCAGGGTTGGGGGGCATGGTAAGGGGGCAGAGCCCCATGGTGGGGCGGGGGGAGTGGAGGGTGTGGTAAGGGGGCAGAGCCCCATGGCAGGGTTGGGGGGAATGGTAAGGGGGCAGAGCCCCATGGCGGTGTGGAGGGTGTGGTAAGGGGGCAGAGCCCCATGGCAGGGTTGGGGGGAATGGTAAGGGGGCAGAGCCCCATGGCGGTGTGGAGGGCGTGGTAAGGGGGCAGAGCCCCATGGCGGGGCAAGGGGCATGGTGGGAATGGTAAGGGGGCAGAGCCCCACCCCAAGACCTGCCACAAGGCAGCCGGGCCCAGCCAAGCGGGGAGCGCCAGGTGGCCGCTCTGCCCCTGATTCCTGGGGCAGCAGGCGGGTGTGGGGCAGCCCCAGGGGTCCCCGGGCCCCGGTGCAGACGAGACCCGCCCAGGCCTGGCGTCTGGCCTGCTGGTGGCGGCTGAGGGCCCGGGCGCTGCCTGGCGGCGTGACGGGGCTGGGGCCAGCCGGGCCCCCCGGCCCTGGCAGCGTCTGACGTGCGCCGCGGGACACGGCTGCCCTGGGCACCGGCCCCGCCTCCCTCCCAGATTCACGGCCGCTGCGTGTGCAAACACCACACCACAGGCCTCAACTGCCAGCAGTGCCAGGACTTCTACCAGGACCTGCCCTGGCGCCCTGCCGGGGGCACCGACCCCCACGCCTGCCAAGGTGAGAGCAGGTCCCCCCGCTGCTTCCCCCCCGCTGCTCCCCCTGCAGCTGCTTCCCCCCCCGCGGCTTCCCCCCCCCGCGGCTCCCCCCCCGCGGCTCCCCCTGCTGCTTCCCCCCCGCGGCTCCCCCTGCTGCTTCCCCCCCCGCTGCTCCCCCGCGGCTTCCCCCCCCTGCTGCTCCCCTGCGGCTTCCCCCCCCCCCGCTGCTCCCCTGCGGCTTCCCCCCCCGCTGCTCCCCTGCGGCTGTGCCCCCCCCGCTGCTCCCCCGCGGCTTCCCCCCTGCGGCTGCTTCCCCCCCTGCTGCTCCCCCCCCGTTGCTCCCCCCGCGGCTGTGCCCCCCCCACTGCTCCCCCGCGGCTGTGCCCCCCCCCGCTGCTCCCCCGCGGCTGTGCCCCCCCCCCCGCTGCTCCCCCACGGCTTTGCCCCCCCCGCTGCTCCCCCCCCCGCTGCTCCCCCGCGGCTGTGCCCCCCCCACTGCTCCCCCACGGCTGCGCCCCCCCTGCTGCTCCCCCACGGCTGCGCACCCCCCGCTGCTTCCTGGCGGCTGCTCCCCCCCCCCCACGCTGCTCCCCCACGGCTGTGCCCCGCTCGCTGCTTCCCCGCGGCTGTGCCCCCCACCTGCTCTTGCGCTTAGTACAGCGGGTGAGCTGGGGGGGTCAGTGCCCTGGGCGCAGGTGTGCTGAGCCGTCATTAATGGACCCATCTGTGGGCTGGGGGCTGGGCTGGGCATCGGGCGGTGTGGCCGGGGCTGAGCAGCGTGGCCGGGGTTGGGGGCCGGGTTGGGGGCTGGGCAGCGTGGCTGGGGTTGGAGGCCAGGTTGGGGGCCAGGTTGGGGGCTGAGGGGTGTGGCTGGGGTTGGGGGCCGGGCTGGGGGCCGGGGGCTGGGCACTGGCCGGGGCTGGGGGCGTGGTTGGGGGCGTGGCCGGAGCGGGGGGCTGGGGGCGTGGTTGGGGACCTGGCCGGAGCTGGGGACGTGGCCGGGGCTGGGGGCGTGGCTGGGGCTGGGCACTGGCTGGGGGCGTGGTTGGGGGCGTGACCGGAGCTGGGGGCGTGGCCGGGGCTGGGCACTGGCTGGCGGCGTGGCCGGGGCTGGGGGCGTGGTTGGGAGTGTGGCCGGGGCTGGGCACTGGCTGGGGGCGTGGCCGGGGCTGGGGGCGTGGTTGGGAGTGTGGCCGGGGCTGGGCACTGGCCGGCGGCGTGGCCGGGGGCGTGGCCGGCGATTGGCCGGGGCTGGATTACCGCAGGGCACCGGTCTCTCGTCAGGGTGTAACTGCAACCAGCACTCGCGCCGGTGCCACTTCGACATGGCCGTGTACCTGGCCACGGGCAACGCCAGCGGGGGCGTCTGTGACGACTGTCAGCACAACACCATGGGCCGCAGCTGCCAGCTCTGCAAACCCTTCTACTACCACAGCCCGCGGGCCGACATCCGGGCCAGCACCGCCTGCGTCCGTGAGTGCCCTGCCGGCCGGCGGGGTCACCCCGGGGTTCTCGGTTTGCTCCCCTCCCTCTGGAGCTAGAGCTGGGGCCGGCCGGGTGCCCGCAGCGCAGAGGGGCAGCCTCTCTCCCAGGGTGATCTGCCATGCCCGGGCCTTGGTCTCCGGGGCTCGCCAGGCCTCCGGGTCTGCTCCCAGCCCAGACGGGCCCCCTGACCCCCCTGGGGAAGCAGTGGGGGGCGGGGGGCACAGCCGCATGGGAGGGCCGGGGCACTGCACAGCACCTGGGCTCCCCAGGGCCCAGAGATCGGAGCGGGCTGGGTTCTGGCCACTCCCTACCCCCGAGACTGGGCTGCAGCCCCCCACCCCCTGGGAGCTCTGGCCAGCCAGGCCGCTGAGCGAGCCCCTGCTCGGAGCGTCCCCCTGTGCCGCGCCAGCCGGTGCCGGTTCTGGTCCTGGCTCAGCGTAGGGGCAGCCAGAGCCCAGCCTGGGCAGCCCATCCCGGCCTCCTTCCTCGTCTCCCCCGTGTCTCAGTGCCAGGGGCCCCCGGGTCTCCTTGCCTGGCAGCGCCCCCTCCTTCTCCAGCGGGGGATGTGTGGGGTCCTTGGGGGTCCACCAGCCCCCGCTGCCCCGTGCGTCTCCCCAGCCAGCTGCGTGGCCCAGGCCTCGTCCGGGCAGCGCCTGGGGAGACTGAGGCGCCTAGCGCCCACGTCGATCACAGCCCAGGATGCGGCCAGGGAGCGCGTGAGCCCTTTGGCTGCAGTGCTGCGCGGGGGGCTCACGCCGAGCCCCAGCCCCTCTGTGGGCAGCCCCCACGCTGCCCTCCCTGGCCTGGGGTGTGCTGAGACACTCGGCTGCCCCCCTGCCCCGCCCGGCATGGCCGATCCCCCTGCCTTGGGGTCACGGGCTGGGCGTGTGACTCCCGCTCTCTTCCCCTCGGCTGGCAGCCTGTGACTGTGACCCGGTGGGCTCCCTGGACGGCGGGGTGTGTGACAGCCACACGGACGTGGCGCTGGGCATGATCACCGGGCAGTGCCGCTGCAAGGAACACGTCCAGGGCGTGCGCTGCGACAGCTGCAAGGAGGCCTTCTACGGGCTGAGCCGCACCGACCCGCAGGGCTGCCAGCGTGAGTGTGGGCGCAGCCCGGGCACCGCTCCCAGCGAAGCCGGGCAGGACTCCGGGGCAGCGTCTCCCCTCGGGGCCACGCTCGCCAGGGCAAGGAGCCTGCCCGGCTTCAGCGCCTCCTGGGCTGACGGCGGAGCGTCCAGCCCCCTGCTCACCCCCTTCCCCCCTGCAGCGAGTCCCCTGGGGAAGCCTCACTCCCCAAAGGCCCCCCCCCCCCGCAGTCACCAGCGTGTGACGCAGCCGTTGGGAACCCAGCATGGAACCGAGCTCGTCAGCACAGGGAGCAGGGACCTGGGCCCGGTTTCCCCGGACTCCCCCTGAGTCCCAACAGGAGACCGGGGCGCTGGAGCAATGTGGGGGTGGGGCGGGGGGGACCGAGCCATGGAACCAAACCACAGACCCTGGCTATGATAGGAACCACGTCACGCCAGGGGATGCGGCAGCCCCCCAGTTCCAGCTCCTAGGCAGGGGACTGACCCCTTCCAGTTGCCTGGCCTCCCTCACGCCTGTTGCCCCTGCTTGTTCCTTTGTCCCTTTCCCGGGCCAGCAGGTTGTCACGGAGTATAGGGGAGTCTGGCCCTGCACCCCTCTTCCCCGGATTCACTGGGAGTCTCAGCCAGCCAGTAGAACAGAAGGTTTATTAGAGATGCCAGGAACACAGTCCAACCAGAGCTTGTCAGTACATCCAGGACCCCTCAGCCAGGCCCTTCCGGGGGGCAGGGAGCTTAGACCCAGCCTGGGGGCTCCCTGCATTTCACCCCACAGCTCCAAACGGGGCAGGGAGGCCAGACCCTGTCTGCCTCTCTCCCCTCTTCTCCGGCCAGCTCCAAACTGAAACTATCCAGCCCCTCCTCCCCCTTTGTCTGCTTCCCGGGCCAGGAGGTCACCTGATCCCTTTGTTCGAACACCTTCAGCTCTCACCTTTGCAGGGGAGAGCCCGGGGCCATCGGTTGCTAGGATACAGAGTGTCAGCCATTCTCTGTGTCCAGGCCCCTCTGTAACACTCATGCATCCTTGTTCCACCACCTAGAAACTCAAGCACTGCATAGGGGAAACCGAGGCACCCACACAGTACTCAGGGAAAACATTAACAACAGTCCTAGGTCGTCACATCTCTCCCCCCTTCGAGACCGAACTGAGCGGGGTCACTTTAGCCAGTGACCTGGGGAAGTTCGAACCCGGTCACACCAGGCCGTTACAGTTCGACATGCTCCCTTAGGTCGGGTGGGCTTGATGGCACCCGCAGGCCGCATGTGGGAAGGTTTATGCGGCCCGTGCCCTTTTTCCATCCCAAAACCCCTGGGGTTCAAGCTGAGATCAGGTCTTTTCCCAGCGCTCCAGTCTGGAGGGCTGTAATTTGGGCTCTTTTGGTTAAGAGCCTCCCTCTTGATCTGGTCCCCTGTGTGACCACGTGTCTGTGTCACCAGTCGCTCGGCATCGGCCCCTTTTTCTGGATGCAGCCACGTCGGGGCGGGGTGGTGAATATACACCGTAAAGCGCCACCCACGTAGATTCGGCTGCTGCTTCTTAAGGGCCTGCCCCATGGCCAGGCATTTCCTCTCTATGGCCTGACCGTTCTGCCTCCAGGGCAGCAGCTCCTTGCTCAGATACCCGATGGGGGGTCTCCCCCCCTTCGCATAGGCCTGCATCAGCCCCGCGCCCAGCCCTGTGTCTGAGGCTTCGGTGAACACTGTACAGGGCTTGGCCCGGTCTGGGTTTACTTGATCTATTGGGCCCTGGATTAGAGCCTCCTTCAGCGCACAGAGAGCCCTCTGGCCCTGCTCGGTCCAGACTGCCTCGTCTGGCTTCCCCTTCTTACCTAGCTCTGTGATGGGGGCAGCTAGGGAGCTAAAGGGGGGTACAAACCTCTGGTGGTACCCCGCCATCCCGCTAAAGGCCTGGACCGGTTTCTTGGTTTGGGGAACTGGCCAATCTCTGATCGCCTCCACCTTGGCCAGCCTTGGGCTGTTGAATGATTGGTTCACCTCTAAAGCCAGCCTGTCCTTGGCCTCTCTCTTCAGGTTTCGGGCTGTTTTTCCAGTTACTTTGAATGGGGGACACCTGGTGGGAGGATTGGCTCCCATCTCAGGGGAGAGATCCATCAGAGGGTCTTCCCCATTCTCCTCCCACTTGTCCCTTACCAGTTTTAGGGGTCCCGTTACTCTCCTCCAATACAACAGCTCGACAGGGCAGCACCCTGGGGATTCCTGGGGCACTTCCCTGTGCCACAAGTGGGGCAGGTACTCGTCCCAGTCCTGCAGATGCCGATTTATACAAGTCCTCAGCATCAGCCTCACGGTCCCCTGAAATCTCTCCACCAGCCCGTTGGACTGAGGGTGATATGCAGAGGCCCAGGTGGGCCAGACCCCACCTTCCTCCCACACGCCCCGGAGCAGGGCTGACATGACCTCAGATCCCTCGTCTGTAAGGGCCTTGCTGGGGACTCCCACTCTATCCATAGCCACCTTCTGGAAAGGTGCCTCTCTGATGGGCAGGGATCTCCAGGGAGCTTCTTCCTTACCCCGGGCCAGGTACAATAGCCGGGGATGATACTTCTGGGGCTCCACCGGCTGCCTCCTGATTCCCCACAGTTCCACTTCCCCTTGGGAAGCCCATTCCCGGCACAGGAATCCCTTCTCCCACAGGGATCTGTCTCTGCAGTCTTCCCCAAGGGGGTTTGCAGTGCTGTGGCCAGCAAGCTCCCTCAGCTTCTTCAAGGCGGGCTCCTTCTGCAGCTCACAGGCTGGGCCTGGGGTCTCCACCCCCCTGAGCCCTGTCCCTGGTGGCTCCCTCCCTGCCGCGGAATCACTTCCCAGCAGCACCTCTGGACCAGGCAAGCCTGGTTGGCAGCCGTCCTGCCCTGCCTGTGTGTCCCCCCACTCAGCTGGGGTCTCTGCTCCCCCGGTGCCCAGCGCTGCCCTGGCTGTCCCTGTGGGGCCAGGCAGCGAGCTCGCTGCTTTGCTCTCTGCATCAGAGACTGCCTGAGCCACCTCTCCATTGTGCAGAGGGGTGGGGAGCATCTTTTTGTTCCACCCCGCCCTAGGGGTCTGGTTACAGGCAGGCAGGTAACCAGGGTCCAGCAGCTCCTTCCCTCTGCCAGCCAGGTCATTTGCATTTTCACTGACCATTTTCCTCTTAGCCAATTGGTTCCCTGGGTTTAAATTCAAATCCTCGGCCGTTACAGGGCCAGGGCCTGGATCCTGTCCCAAAGATACACAGTCACCCCCCAACAGCACCTCACAGCCGATATTCTGGAGAACCCCAACCACCAGCCAGCCCGACCCCTCCTGGGTCTGCACAGGGATCTGGCCCATAGGCAAGGCGACCGGTTCCATTCCTGGGACCCTCACCCAGGTCACACAGCCCCATAGCATCTGGTGAGGGTGCACCACCCTGGGCCTGACCACAGTTCTCTCTGTTCCGGGGTTTCGCCACCCCAAGAATGTCTCTCCATTGACCATCACCTTCCGCTCCCACTGGGGGTCCGCAGGGCCTGAGCCCAGGAGAGTCCACGCAGACATACGGGTTGGGGTCAGGAGTGGAAATCCGTCCACCATCCCACCCATCTGGCTGACGGAGTTTATGGCCTTGGGACCCAGCAAGGGAGCTAGATCCCGGGGCCTTTCCGCAGGGTCTCCCTGGTTCCAATCACCAGCCTGCTCCAAGGCAGTGAGGTGGGCCTTCACATTCCCACCCTCCTTAACCAGGGGCAGCAATTTAGGATTGAGGTTCCCTGCGGAACTGGCACCCCGGGGTCTATTCCCACTCACCACTGGGAAGTCCCCTATGCCTTTCCGTTCCACCACCACCAGTTCACGCTGCTGCTCCTGCTGCTGCTTCTCCTGTAGCCCTTTCTCGGGCTCTCGCTGTCTCTCACAGTCCTCTTGCTCTCTCAGACTCAGCTCCAGTCCCATCCGTCTCCGATTCCCTGCTGGGGAACCCGATCGTGAAGACCCCCGTCTGGTTGGGGACCAGACTCTTGGGGATGCCTGGCTACCGCTCCAGCTGCTCCCAGATTCTGCGGTAGCCCCATCAGGGTCAGGAATCTGCTCCTTAAAATGGTCATCCTTCTCCAGCTGCACAATTAGCTCGGCTTTAGTGAGCTTCCCAATGCGTATCCCTCTCTTTTTGCACAGGGTTACAATGCTTCTTTTAAGGAGAAGGCGATACGCCATCACTTCACTGCTCCCAAGTTGCTGTGGGTTCACAGGCCTGTGTGCTCTTAGCTCCCCACGGTTTCCAGGAGGAACCCCAAGTGTGCCAGCCCTTCTCCAGGTCACCGCCTCTTTGCCAGGGTTGAGCTGCAGCTCCTCCTCCCCTGGGTCCGCTCACGGCACCCCCAGGGGAACCCTGTCACTGCAAAAATCCTTCTCTCTCCCAGGGCCAAGCCGCTGGCTCCTCCGCCCCTGGGACTGTTCACCGCAGCCCCCAGGGGGACCCCATCATTGCACAGTCCTTCTCGCTGGTCACACACTCCCAGGGGTTAAGCGTAGCTCCTCCGCTCCCTGAAACCGCTCCTCTGTGAGCCTTCAGCACGCCTGGTCCTTGTTAGCCACCCTTCGTTCTACTGCTCCCCAGTTACTTACTGCAGGAGGTGCCGTTCACGGGGTGCAGAACATCCCACCGCTGCCACCAGTTGTCACAGAGTGTGGGGGAGTCCGGCCCTGCACCCCTCTTCCCCGGATTCACTGGGAGTCTCAGCCAGCCAGTAGAACAGAAGGTTTATTAGAGATGCCAGGAACACAGTCCAAACAGAGCTTGTCAGTACAAACAGGACCCCTCAGTCGGGCCCTTCCGGGGGGCAGGGAGCTTAGACCCCAGCCTGGGGGCTCCCTGCATTTCACCCCACAGCTCCAAACGGGGGCAGGGAGGCCAGACTCTGTCTGCCTCTCTCCCCTCTTCTCCGGCCAGCTCCAAACTGAAACTATCCAGCCCCTCCTCCCCCTTTGTCTGCTTCCCGGGCCAGGAGGTCACCTGATCCCTTTGTTCCAACACCTTCAGCTCTCACCTTTGCAGGGGAGGGCCCGGGGCCATCGGTTGCTAGGATACAGAGTGTCAGCCCTTCTCTGTGTCCAGGCCCCTCTGTAACACTCATGCATCCTTGTTCCACCACCTAGAAACTCAAGCACTGCATAGGGGAAACCGAGGCACCCACACAGTACTCAGGGAAAACATTAACAACAGTCCTAGTTCGTCACACAGGTCACCCCGGCTGCTCCTTGCGGAGGAGGGGGCCGGGCCAGCAGTTGCCAGGCTGCCGAGTGTCGGCTGTTCTCTGCAGCCTATCAGCAGCCACACCTGCAGACATCACCCCCCACCTAGATACCTGAGTAACACATAGGGGAAACTGAGGCACATATAGAGCATTCAGAGAAGAGGGTGAGAACATGCCCAGTTCATCACAGCCTCCCAGCCTGGCCATGCTGCAGGGACCCCAGGGACGTGGCTGGCCCCATGTACTGCGTGGGACAACCCCACGGGCACCAGGCAGGATTCGGGTCGGCATCCCCAGAGCTGTGTGCGTGCCAGGCCTCGCACGGGGGTAGGGGCTGGGATATTCCTGGGGGCCGTAGGCACAGGCCCCGCTGGGTAAGCTGCTGTGTCTGTGCCCAGCCTGCAGGTGCGACCTTCGGGGCATCATCGCGGGCAGCCCCCCCTGCGACCACATCAGTGGAGACTGTTACTGCAAGCGCTTTGTCAGCGGCCGGTACTGCAACCAGTGCCTGGTGAGTGCCCCCCTCCGGCCCCCTCCCCGGCCCCCCTGCGGTGTCTGACCCTGCTCTCTCCACAGCCTGAGTTCTGGGGCCTGAGCAACGACATGGCCGGCTGCCGGCCCTGTGCCTGCGACTTCGGGGGCACCTACAGCAACAGGTAGGTGCCACGCCGGGGGAGGGGCACGGGGGCAGCACCACGAGTGGGGGGTGGGGACACA
Source organism: Chelydra serpentina (assembly GCA_037349315.1). NCBI lineage: Eukaryota > Metazoa > Chordata > Testudines > Chelydridae > Chelydra > Chelydra serpentina. The sequence continues at coordinate 41,055 of JBAIAC010000514.1, read as the reverse complement.
GGGGGCGGTACCACGGCCGGGGGGGGGCGGGGGCAGGGGGCGGTACCCTGGCTGTGGGGGAGGGGCACAAGGCAGTGCCATGGGGGAGGGGCATGGGGCAGTGGTGGCACTGTGGCTCAGGGGTGCCAGGTGCCAGGCACTTGTAGGCCCCCGGGGAGGAACCCATCAGTGCGACAGCCCCTCTCGGGGGCCCCCCACCTCCTGGAACCGCACCGCTCTGAGCCTCCAGCAGCCTGGCTTTGCGCCCCCCCCCGCCCGATCGATCTCTAGCTGCAGTGACCCCCAGCCAGTGCGTGGCAGACGGGCTAGTCGGCGGGAACACCGGATTGCTTCCAATGGTCACCCGGAGACCCATGCCGATTCGGGAGACTCCAGGCCAGCCCTGGAGGGTTGGCAACCCTCCCTCATGCCCCTTGCCCCTCCTCCTGCCTTTCTGTTCCCTGGGCCAGCAGGTCACTCCGGCTGCACCAGCACCCCGGGCTGATCCTTGCAGAGGAGGGGGCCTGACCCCCTCTCGGGGTCACTGCAAAGGTCACCCCCCCTTGTCCCACCAGCCAGGTACCTGAGTAACACACAGGGGAAACTGAGGCACACGTGGTATTCGGAGACGACAGTAAGCACATGCCCAGTTCATTGCCCCGGGGTGGGGGACAAGCTGTGGGGCGCTGGGGTGGAACCAGGGCACTCGGGGCAGGTTGGTAACAGGCTGGCCCCTCCCCTCCCCCACGGCCCCTGCCCCGGGACAGACACATGGACAGGGGCGAGCAGGCTCCCTTAGCCCAGGACGGACAGGCCTTGTGCCGCCCCTAGGTGCTCCATGGAGGATGGGTCGTGCCCCTGCCGGCCCCACCTCATCGGGCGCCAGTGTGACCAGGTGCAGCCCGGCTACTTCTGTGCGCCCCTGGACTACTACAGTTACGAGGCAGAGCAAGCCACGGGCCACGCTCCCCCCGACCCGACGCTGCCGGTGAGTGCGGGCACCTGGGCTGGGCGGCCGCGGGTCCCGGGGTGGGGCGGGGCAGGGGGACTGCCCATGGGGCCTGGGGCCGAGGGGGGGCAGCACATGGGGTCCCGGGGCCGGGGGGCAGTGCACAGGGTCCTGGAGCCGAGGGGGGGCAGCACATGGGGTCCCGGGGCCGGGGGGCAGTGCACAGGGTCCTGGAGCTGAGGGGGGGCAGCACATGGGGTCCCGGGGCCAGGGGGCAGTGCACAGGGTCCTGGAGCTGAGGGGGGGCAGCACATGGGGTCCCGGGGCCGGGGGGCAGTGCACAGGGTCCTGGAGCCGAGGGGGGGCAGCACATGGGGTCCCGGGGCCAGGGGGCAGTGCACAGGGTCCTGGAGCCGAGGGGGGGCAGCACATGGGGTCCCGGGGCCAGGGGGCAGTGCACAGGGTCCTGGAGCTGAGGGGGGGCAGCACATGGGGTCCCGGGGCCGGGGGGCAGTGCACAGGGTGCTGGGGCCGAGGGGGGGCAGCACATGGGGTCCCGGGGCCGGGGGGGGGGGAGACTGCCCATGGGGCCTGGGGCCCAGGGGGGGGAACACGTGGGGTCCCGGGGCCGGGGGGCAGTGCAGAGGGTGCTGGGGCCGAGGGGGGGCAGCACATGGGGTCCCGGGGCCGGGGGGCAGTCCACAGGGTGCTGGGGCCGAGGGGGGGGCAGCACATGGAGTCCCGGGGCCGAGGGGGGGACTGCCCATGGGTCCTGGGGCCATGGGGGGGGCAGCATGTGGGTCCCGAGGCCACAGCGGGGCAGGGCCAGAGTCCCATGCCCACAGGGCTCCGTACCCTTCCCGAACGCAATTCCACGGCCGTGGGGCACAGTCTCTCGGGGCAGGCTGGGGTCTGGGCCGGGGGTTGTGCCCCACCCCCACCCCGAGCAACAGGACCCAGCACCAGCTACACTGCGCAGCCGGGCGTCAGCGTCCCTCTGGCCAGCCGGAGCACCCTCGGGCTCCCCCCAGCCCCCTCGGCAACCTCCTGCCCCCTCCTCAGTCCCCCGGCGACTCCCATCCCCCAGGGTCCCCCGGCTCAGCCCCCATCCCCCAGGTGTCCCCCCGGGGTCCCCTGGTGACTCCCCATCCCCCGGCGACTCCCCATCCCCCAGAGTCCCCCGGCGACTCCCATCCCCCAGGGGTCCCCCCGGGGTCCCCCGGTGACTCCCCATCCCCCAGGGGTCCCCCGGCGACACCCATCCCCCAGGGTCCCCCGGCTCAGCCCCCATCCCCCAGGTGTCCCCCCGGGGTCCCCTGGCGACTCCCCATCCCCCAGCGACTCCCCATCCCCCAGGGTCCCCCGGTGACTCCCATCCCCCAGGGGTCCCCCCGGGGTCCCCCAGTGACTCCCCATCCCCCAGGGGTCCCCCGGCTCAGCCCCCATCCCCGTGCCCCTGGCGCACTCCTAGGCTGACCCTGGCCCCTTGCAGGGGCCGCTGCGCCCCGAGGCCCCCCTGGACTGCCTGGAGCGTTCCAGCGGGCTCCCCAACGGGCGGAAGGGGCGTGTGCGGCGCCAGCGCAGTGCCATGCGGTTCCTGCAGCACCGAGCCCTGCCCCGGCGCAGCCGGCAGCCCCAACACAAGGTGAGGGGTGGGGGGCGGGAGGAGCAAGGGGGATGGGGATGGGGGTGTTTTGGGTTGTCACAGAGCCACAGATCCCCTGGAGGGCCCGTTCAGTGGGCCAGTCCCCTGGGTCCCATTCCCCCCCCAGGCTCGGCCATGCGGCCCTACCAGGCCTACACCCTGCTCCGGCGCTTGGGGGTGCTGGTGTCCAGCTGACCTGCCCCGCTGTGGACAGCGCTAGGCCCATGGGGGGTCTAACCGCGCTTGGGGAGGGGGCTAAGGAAGTGAGGGGAAGCCGTGCTGCAGTGGAGACGTAGCTGTCATCCTCCCACCACTGGACAGCAATGCAGGGTGAACGGGGAAACTGAGGCACAAAGAGGATTAATAAAAAACTCTACAAAAATTCCCATTTTGTCACATAAGGGAGGAGAGCAGGGAGCAGAAGTGGGGGGAGAGATGCGGCAGGTGGGGGCTGTGGTGGAGGGGTGGGGACAGGGATGGGGCAAGGGTAGTGGGGGGCAGGGATGGGGCAGGGTGGGCGCAAGGGGCAGTGGTGGAGGGGTGGGGACAGGGATGGGGCGAGGTGGGGGCAGGTGGGGGCAAGGGGCAGCGGTGGAGGGGTGGGGACAGGGATGGGCCGAGGGTACTGGGGGGCAGGGATGGGGCGAGGTGGGGGCAAGGGGCAGCGGTGGAGGGCAGGTCACTCACCCAGGTTTCTGCCCCCCAGCCCGACGTGGAAGTGGTGTCCCGGGAACACGTGGGTCACATGATCACATGGACGGGGCCCGGCTTCGCCCGCGTGCGGGACGGGGCCGGCCTGTCCTTCCACATCGACAACATCCCCTACCCCATGGAGTACGACATCCTGATCCGCTACGAGCCCGAGGTGTGTGGGGCATGGAGGGGGGCTGGGCACCGGGGGCAGGGGATGCAGGACCTGTGGGGCTGATGAGGGAGGAGGGGCTGGGCCCCAGGCTGCCACAGGGCACGGGGCTGATGGTAGGGCTGCCACCTTTCTAATTGCTGGTAACCAAACTCCCTGCCCCACCCCTTGCCCCACCTCTCCCCCCAAGGCTCCGCCCTGTCTCTGCCCCCCCCCCCCAGGCCCCACCCCGTCACTTGCTGGATCGTCTCTGCCTCTTTCCTCCTCCCCCCCCGCCCCCCCAGCTGGGCTCCCGCGACTCCGGGGCTGGTGGAACTGCTGCTGCCGGCGTAGGGGGCGGCCCGGCTGAGCAGGGGCTGGTGCACGTGGGGTGAGGACCCAGCGCCTCCCGCACCCGCGGTAACTGGACTTTGGGTGTCCAGTCGGGACCTCTGACCGGACACTGCCAGGTCCCCTTTCCGGTCGAGAACCGGGCACCTGGCAGCCCCGGCCGATGGGGGAGGGGACGGCCTGGCACCAGGCTCCCCTGGCGTGTGGGGCCCAGCCCGAGACCACCCGGCGCAGAGCACTCACGCGGCGCCCAGCTCGGCTGCCCTGGGCACGGGGCCCATGCCGGGAGCAGGCTGCCCCGAGGAACGCTGCAGGGGCCAGGGTCCTCTCCCAGTGCCCGTCCGGCCCCAGCCCAGGGCTCCTTCCCCTGCCAGCACCTGCCCCCCACGTCATCCATCAGCCTGCCCGGGAGCAGCCCTGGCCCTGCCCCCCCGCTGCGGGGCGCCCCCTAACCCCCTCTCCCTGCAGTCCACAGAGGACTGGGAGGCCATCGTCAGCGTCAGTGCCCAGGCCTTGCCCATCAGCCCTCGCTGCGGGAACGTGCTGCCCTCGGAGCAGAGGTACAAGGAGAGCCTGCCGCACACCGAGAGGTGAGAGCCGACGGGGGGCTCCGGGCCGCAGCCAGGGCCCTGCTTTCTCCGCCCCTCCGCCTGGGGACCCTCGGGGGCACCAGCGCCCCTCACTGCTAGGCGGCTCGGGCCAGTGTCGCAAGGCGCCTCCTAGGAGCCAGCCCTGCCAAGGGGGCACGTCCCCTGGGACCCCAGTCACGCCCCTGCACAGCCCAGCCCGGGCCAGCTGATTCCCCAGCCTGGGAAACTGTCCCACGCTTGGCGGGGCTCCCAGCCCCTCCCCCTCCCGCCCCCCCAGGCCCTTCCCCATGCTGAGCGGGGCTCCAACCCCTCCCTTCCGCCCCCCCCAGGCCCTTCCCACGCTGAGTGGGGCTCCCAACCCCTCCCCCTTCCGCCCCCCCCAGGCCCTTCCCACGCTGGGCGGGGCTCCCCAACCCCTCCCCCTTCCGCCCCCCCCAGGCCCTTCCCACGCTGAGCGGGGCTCCCAACCCCTCCCCCTTCCGCCCCCCCCAGGCCCTTCCCATGCTGGGCGGGCTCCCAACCCCTCCCCCAGGGCCCTGTCCCACGCTGGGCGGTGCTCCCAACCCCTCCCCCTTCCGCCCCCCCAGGCCCTTCCCACGCTGGGCGGGGCTCCCCACCCCTCCCCCAGGGCCCTGTCCCACACTGGGCTGGGCTCCCAACCCCTCCCCCTCCCACCCCCCCAGGCCCTTCCCACGCTGGGCGGGGCTCCCAGCCCCTCCCCCTCCTGCTCCCCCAAGCCCTTCCCACGCTGGGCAGGGCTCCCAACCCCTCCCCCTCGTGCCCCCAGGCCCTTCCCACGCTGGGCGGGGCTCCCAACCCCTCCCCCAGGGCCGTGTCCCACGCTGGGCGGGGCTCACCCCCCGCCTACCCCCCCGGGCTCTGTCCCAACCCCTCCCCCAGGGCCCTGTCCCACGCCGGGCTGGGCTCACCCCCCGCCTACCCCCCCATGGCCCTGTCCCATGCCGGGCTGGGCTCACCCCCCGCCTACCCCTCCTGGGGCCTGTCCCACGCCGGGCTGGGCTCACCCCCCGCCTACCCCCCCATGGCCCTGTCCCATGCCGGGCTGGGCTCACCCCCCGCCTACCCCCCCCGGGGCCTGTCCCACGCCGGGCTGGGCTCGCAGCCCCCTGTGTCATAGCCCCCCATTGTTCGCCCCTATCGGCCAACCCACACAGCTTGCCCTCCTGCCCCTCACCCCTGCTCCTGCCCCCAGGTACGCCCTGCTGTCCCGGCCCTTCTGCTTTGGAGCCCAGGAACCGGTACGAGGTCGCCATGCGGTTCCAGCGGGCGGGAGTGGCCCAGCGCCACCCAGCCGCCTTCATCCTCATCGACTCGGTAAGGGCCGGGGCTGGCGGGAGCTGCCCTCAGCAGCCTTCCCCTCACCCAGCGGCTGCGCAGGGGGGGCCAGGTCCTGGCCCCAGAGCCCCCGCGTGGGCTCTGCCGGGCGCCCATGTTACTTCTCCCCTCACAGCCCCGCTTCTCCTGGGGGAGCCCTGGCCAGGCCTGGCCCGGCTGCCTCCTGTGCTGGGCAGGGAGATGCTAGGCCAGGGCTGTAGCCACGTCGCCTGGCTTCGCAGAGCAGGGGGTGTCCTTCCAGTGTTGTGGGCCGGAGCCCCCCCGTGGCGCTGCGGGCCGGAGCCCCCCCGTGGCGCTGCGGGCCGGAGCCCCCCCGTGGCGCTGCGGGCCGGAGCCCCCCGTGGCGCTGCGGGCCGGAGCCCCCCCGTGGCGCTGCGGGCCGGAGCCCCCCCGTGGCGCTGCGGGCCGGAGCCCCCCCGTGGCGCTGCGGGCTGGAGCCCATGTGCCAGCTCCGGCTGTGACAGGAATCCTGCCGGTGCCCTGGCTGAGCCGGAAGTCCCTTTCCGCCAGCTGCCTCCTGTCACGGAGTCCCCGGCGAGGCTCTGGAACGGCTCCCTACGAAGCCAGGCAGGACTGGGGGAGCCTCCTGTCAACAAGGACAAGTGCAGAGTCCTGCACTTAGGACGGAAGAATCCCATGCACTGCTACAGACTAGGGACCGAATGGCTGGGCAGCAGTTCTGCAGAAAAGGACCTAGGGGTTACAGTGGACGAAAAGCTGAATATGAGTCAACAGTGTGCCCTTGTTGCCAAGAAGGCTAACGGCATTTTGGGCTGTATAAGTAGGGGCATTTCCAGCAGATCGAGGGACGTGATTATTCCCCTCTATTCGGCACTGGTGAGGCCTCATTTGGAGTACTGTGTCCAGTTTTGGGCCCCACACTACAAAAAGGATGTGGATAAATTGGAAAGAGTCCAACGGAGGGCAACAAAAATGATTAGGGGGCTGGAGCACATGACATATGAGGAGAGGCTGAGGGAACTGGGATTGTTTAGCCTGCAGAAGAGAAGAGTGAGGGGGGATTTGATAGCTGCTTTCAACTACCTAAAAGGGGGTTCCAAAGAGGATGGATCTAGACTGTTGGTAGAAGATGACAGAACAAGGAGCAATGGTCTCAAGTTGCAGAGGGGGAGGTTTAGGTTGGATATTAGGAAACACTATTTCACTAGGAGGGGGGTGAGTGAAGCACTGGAATGGGTTACCTAGGGAAGTGGACTCTCCAGCCGTAGAGGTTTTTAAGGTCAGGCTTGACAAAGCCCTGGCTGGGATGATTTAGTTGGGGTTGGTCCTGCTTTGAGCAGGGGGTTGGACTAGAACCTCCTGAGGTCCCTTCCAACCTGAGATTCTATGAGTCTATGATTCTCTGAGCCGACTGTCCCCAGGGCAAGAAGCTTCCCCAGCTTCCCCCTTCCTGAGTCTGACCCGGAGCATTCGGCATCCCCTGCCCCACTGGGGCATCCCACAGCGAGTCCGCCTGGGCGGGGTCCTGGGGGAGCCAGAGGGCCCTGCCCCCCGACTCTGCAGTCAGACGTGACTCAGCCATCCGGGAAAACAGGAGGTTTATTAGTCGACAGGAACACGGCGTAGGGCAGAGCTTGTTAGCACAGAAATCAGTGACTCTCAGCCAAGTCCATCTTGAGGAGCGGGGAGCCCAGAGCCAGGGCTCTGCCTCCCCCTGCGCCCCAAGCCCCCCGAGACTGACTCGCTTCCAGCTGCCTGACCCCGCCCTGCCCGTTGCTCCTCCTCCGGCCTTTGTCTCGCTTCCCAGGCCAAGAGACACCTGGTCGCATCCCCCTCCTGGGTCTCGGCTTACGGCCACAGCATCCCTGCAGGCAGCTGGAGCAGCCCCCGCAAAAGTCTCACACGCTTATTCCCACCACCTAGACACTGGTGCAACACACAGGGAAACTGAGGCACACACAGCATTCATGCAAAACAGTCAGACTCACATATGACATAACAAGGGAAAATCTCCACTTCGTCACACTGCCATGTTGGCCATGGTGGCTCTTGGCATCTGTTGCCTGCACATACCGTGCCCCTCGCTCGCTGGCTGGCACCCACTGCACCCTCCAAATGCCCTGCCCAGCCCACACCCTTGTCCTACCAGGCCCATGGGTCCCACGGAACAGCCTGCCCCACTGCGCTTGCCTATCCATTTTGCCTGCGGCATTCAGCCTGTGCCCCTTCTGCACCTGGCCTGGCATGGCCATGCCCCCACCATGCACCATGCCTAGTCCAGACAGCACCTGTGCCCAACTCCTCCCAGTGCAGCCTGTCCAGTGCCCCCCCGTGCAGCCTGTCCAGTGCCCCCCCATGCAGCCTGTCCAGTGCCCCCCCTGTGCAGCCTGTCCAGTGCCCCGTGCTCCCCCCATGCAGCCTGTCCAGTGCCCCCCCGTGCAGCCTGTCCAGTGCCCCCCCTGTGCAGCCTGTCCAGTGCCCCCCCGTACAGCCTGTCCAGTGCCCCCCCGTACAGCCTGTCCAGTGCCCCGTGCTCCCCGTGCAGCCTGTCCAGTGCCCCCCCGTGCAGCCTGTCCAGTGCCCCCCGTGCAGCCTGTCCAGTGCCCCCCCGTGCAGCCTGTCCAGTGCCCCCCATGCAGCCTGTCCAGTGCCCCGCGCTCCCCCCCGTGCAGCCTGTCCAGTGCCCCCCCCTGTGCAGCCTGTCCAGTGCCCGTGCTCCCCCCTGTGCAGCCTGTCCAGTGCCCCCCCCCGTGCAGCCTGTCCAGTGCCCCGTGCTCCCCCGTGCAGCCTGTCCAGTGCCCCCCCTGTGCAGCCTGTCCAAGTGCCCCCCCTGTGCAGCCTGTCCAGTGCCCCGTGCCCCCCCTGTGCAGCCTGTCCAGTGCCCCGTGCCCCCCTGTGCAGCCTGTCCAGTGCCCCCCATGCAGCCTGTCCAGTGTCCCCCCTGTGCAGCCTGTCCAGTGTCCCCCCCGTGCAGCCTGTCCAGTGTCCCCCCTGTGCAGCCTGTCCAGTGTCCCCCCCGTGCAGCCTGTCCAGTGCCCCCCCGTGCAGCCTGTCCAGTGCCCCCCCGTGCAGCCTGTCCAGTGCCCTGTGCTCCCCCCCGTGCAGCCTGTCCAGTGCCCCCCCATGCAGCCTGTCCAGTGCCCCCCTGTGCAGCCTGTCCAGTGCCCCGCGCTCCCCCCCATGCAGCCTGTCTAGCCCAGCCTGGCCTGCTCCCTGCCCCACACATTCCTGGCCTGGTCCAGCCTGCTGCCCCCCCCACGCCATGCCCAGCCCGTGCCGCACAGGCTGGGCCCCACGTTTGCGCTCATGTGTCTCCCTTCCCAGCTCGTTCTTCTGCCGCGAGTGCTGGAGCTGCCGGCTTTCCATGGCAGCGAGCCGGCGGCGGTGCAGCACCGGGAGGAGCTGAAGCGCTACATGTGCCAGGAGGCGTTTCGCATGGCGACCATGCCAGCGCTGGCCGAGATGTGCGTCCGTCTGCTCTGCAGCATCTCGGCCCTGCTGCACGACGGGGCCCTGGGTGAGTGCTGGCAGGGGGCGGGGCCCTGGGTGAGGGCTGGCTGGGGGCGGGGCCCTGGGTGAGGACTGGCAGGGGGCGGGGCCCTGGGTGAGTGCTGGGCAGGGGGCGGGGCCCTGGGTGAGTGCTGGGCAGGGGGGCGGGGCCCTGGGTGAGTGCTGGCCGGGGGGCGGGGCCCTGGGTGAGTGCTGGCCGGGGGGCGGGGCCCTGGGTGAGTGCTGGGCAAGGGGGCGGGGCCCTGGGTGAGTGCTGGGCAGGGGGGCGGGGCCCTGGGTGAGTGCTGGCCGGGGGGCGGGGCCCTGGGTGAGTGCTGGGCAGGGGGGCGGGGCCCTGGGTGAGTGCTGGGCAGGGGGCGGGGCACTGGGTGAGGGCGGGCTGGGGGGCGGGGCCCTGGGTGAGTGCTGGGCAAGGGGGCGGGCCTGGGTGAGGACTGGCAGGGGGGCGGGGCCTGGGTGAGGACTGGCAGGGGGCGGGGCCCTGGGTGAGTGCTGGGCAAGGGGGCGGGGCCCTGGGTGAGTGCTGGGCAGGGGGGCGGGGCCCTGGGTGAGTGCTGGCCGGGGGGCGGGGCCCTGGGTGAGTGCTGGGCAAGGGGGCGGGGCCCTGGGTGAGTGCTGGGCAAGGGGGTGGGGCCCTGGGTGAGTGCTGGGCAGGGGGGCGGGGCCCTGGGTGAGTGCTGGCCGGGGGGCGGGGCCCTGGGTGAGTGCTGGCAGGGGGGGGGGGCCCTGGATGAGTGCTGGGCAGGGGGCGGGGCCCTGGGCGAGTGCTGGGCAGGGGGGCGGGGCCCTGGGTGAGGGCGGGCAGGGGGCGGGGCCCTGGGTGAGTGTTGGGCAAGGGGGCGGGGCCCTGGGTGAGGGCTGGGCAGGGGGCGGGGCCCTGGGTGAGTGCTGGGCAGGGGGCGGGGCACTGGGTGAGGGCGGGCTGGGGGGCGGGGCCCTGGGTGAGTGCTGGGCAAGGGGGCGGGGCCCTGGGTGAGGACTGGCAGGGGGGCGGGGCCCTGGGTGAGGACTGGCAGGGGGCGGGGCCCTGGGTGAGGACTGGCAGGGGGCGGGGCCCTGGGTGAGTGCTGGGCAAGGGGGCGGGGCCCTGGGTGAGTGCTGGGCAAGGGGGCGGGGCCCTGGGTGAGTGCTGGGCAGGGGGGCGGGGCCCTGGGTGAGGACTGGCCGGGGGGCGGGGCCCTGGGTGAGTGCTGGGCAGGGGTGGGGCCCTGGGTGAGTGCTGGCAGGGGGGGCGGGGCCCTGGATGAGTGCTGGCAGGGGGGCGGGGCCCTGGGCGAGTGCTGGGCAGGGGGGCGGGGCCGTGGGTGAGGGCGGGGCTGGGGGGCGGGGCCCTGGGTGAGGGCTGGGCAGGGGGGCGGGGCCCTGGGTGAGGGCTGGGCAGGGGGGCGGGGCCCTGGGGTGAGTGCTGGGCAGGGGGGCGGGGCCCTGGGTGAGTGCTGGGCAGGGGGCGGGGCACTGGGTGAGGGCGGGCTGGGGGGCGGGGCCCTGGGTGAGTGTTGGGCAAGGGGGCGGGGGCCCTGGGTGAGGGCTGGGCAGGGGGGCGGGGCCCTGGGTGAGTGCTGGGCAGGGGGGCGGGGCCCTGGGTGAGTGCTGGGCAGGGGGCGGGGCACTGGGTGAGGGCGGGCTGGGGGGCGGGGCCCTGGGTGAGTGCTGGGCAAGGGGGCGGGGCCCTGGGTGAGGACTGGCAGGGGGGCGGGGCCCTGGGTGAGGACTGGCAGGGGGCGGGGCCCTGGGTGAGTGCTGGGCAAGGGGGCGGGGCCCTGGGTGAGTGCTGGGCAGGGGGGCGGGGCCCTGGGTGAGGACTGGCCGGGGGGGCGGGGCCCTGGGTGAGTGCTGGGCAGGGTGGGGCCCTGGGTGAGTGCTGGCCGGGGGGGGCGGGGCCCTGGGTGAGTGCTGGCCGGGGGGGCGGGGCCCTGGGTGAGTGCTGGCCAGGGGGGCGGGGCCCTGGGTGAGTGCTGGCCGGGGGGCGGGGCCCTGGGTGAGTGCTGGGCAGGGTGGGGGCAGGTCCCTGGCCTGGGACTCTGGGGGCAGCGCTCGCTGGCAGGGCACAGTGGGGCGAATGGCAGCTAACGCCCTGCCCTGGGGCTCTGCTGAATATGTTCCTCCATGAGCCCAGCACTGGGGGGGCCGGACTCCTGACTTCTATTCCTTTGTGCCAAGGGGGAGGCCCCAACCTGGGCCTCAGTTTCCCCATGAGCACCACTAATCCCCCCTCTCTCCCCAGCCTGCCAGTGCGACCCCCAAGGCTCGACCAGCGGCGTGTGCCAGCCGGTGGCCGGGCAGTGCGAGTGCAAACCCCATGTGATCGGCCGGCGCTGTGACCATTGTGCGCCAGGCACCTATGGGTTTGGGCCCTCCGGCTGCAGCCGTGAGTACCCGTGTGTCTGTCCCCGTCTGTCTGGCTGCACTGAGCCTCGCCCTGGCCGCACCGGCCATCCCTGTCTGTCTGGGTGACTGCCATGGATCTGTCCAGCCCAGGAGTGTCTCCCCATTAACCCCAGCCTGTGCTCCCCTGGGGAGTCCAAGGGGATGTGTGCCCCCCACCCCCGCCTGTGCCCAGGAGCTGGCTGTGCTGCATCCCTCCCAAGGGCCGGGCTCCCCGGTCTCTCGCTGGGCCTGGTAGGGCTGCCAACTTTCTGATCACCCAAAACCGAACACCCCTGCCCCACCCCTTCTCCGAGGCCCCGCCCCCGCTCACTCTATCCCTCTCCCTCCATTGCTCCCTCTCCCCCACCCTCATTCACTTTCACTGGGCTGGGACAGGTGTTTGCGGGTGGGACACCTATGGATAACATCGGGGGGGGGGGGGGTCACTGGCTGATGTGACCCCGCTCCCTTGAGTCCAGAGAAACTGAGGCACACATAGGCTTCATACAAATGTTTTCAACATCCCCACTTTGTCAGAGTAACGGTCCAGGCATCGGGCCCCCTCTGTCCATCTGTCTGGGTGTGTGGTGCTCTGGGCACGCTTGCTGTCCGTCTGACTGGGTGTGTGGTGCTCTCGGCACGCTTGCTGTCCGTCTGTCTGGGTGTGTGGTTGTCACGGAGTATATGGGAGTCCGGCCCTGCACCCCTCTTCCCCGGAGTCACTGGGAGTCTCAGCCAGCCAGTAGAACAGAAGGTTTATTAGAGATGCCAGGAACACAGTCCAACCAGAGCTTGTCAGTACATCCAGGACCCCTCAGTCGGGTCCTTCCGGGGGGCAGGGAGCTTAGACCCCAGCCTGGGGCTCCCTGCATTTCGCCCCGCAGCTCCACCTGGGCCAGGGAGGCCAGACCCTGTCTGCCCCCCTCCCTTCCTCTCCCAAGCCAGCCCACAAACTCCCAGCCAAAGGTGTCACCTCCCAACCCCCGTCCTGGCTCATGTTACAGCCTCAGGTAAAGTCTCACATTTCCAATGCAGCCTTTCCCTCAGGTCAGATCCATCTCGCTCTCTACTCCGTCACATCCTCTCCCCCCTTCGAGACCGAACTGAGCGGGGTCACTTTAGCCAGTGACCTGGGGAAGTTCGAACCCGGTCACACCAGGCCGTTACAGTTCGATGAGCTCCCTTAGGTCGGGTGGGCTGGATGGCACCCGCAGGCCGCATGTGGGAAGGTTTATGCGGCCCGTGCCCTCTTCCCATCCCAAAACCCCTGGGATTCAAGCTGAGATCAGGTCTTTTCCCAGCGCTCCAGTCTGGAGGGCTGTAGTTCGGGCTCTCTTGGTTAAGAGCCTCCCTCTTGATCTGGTCCCCTCTCTGACCACGTGTCTGTGTCACCAGCCGCTCGGCATCGGCCCCTTTTCCTGGATGCAGCCATGTCGGGGCGAAGTGGTGAATATACACTGTAAAGCGCCACCCAAATAGATCTGGCTGCTGCTTCTTAAGGGCCTGCCCCATGGCCAGGCATTCCCTCTCTATGGCCGGACCGTTCTGCCTCCAGGGCAGCAGCTCCTTGCTCAGATACCCGATGGGGCGTCTCCCCCGCTTCGCATAGGCCTGCATCAGCACCACGCCCAGCCCTGTGTCTGAGGCTTTGGTGAACACTGTACAGGGCTTGGTCCCGTCTGGGTTTACTCGATCTATAGGGCCCTGGATTAGAGCCTCCTTCAGCGCACAGAGAGTCCTCTGGCCCTGCTCGGTCCAGACTGCCTCGTCTGGCTTCCCCTTCTTACCTAGCTCTGTGATGGGGGCAGCTAGGGAGCTAAGGGGGGGTACAAACCTCTGGTGGGACCCCGCCATCCCGCTAAAGGCCTGGCCCTGTTTCTTGGTCTGGGGAACAGGCCAATCTCTGATCGCCTCCGCCTTGGCCAGCCCTGGGCTGTTGAATGACTGGGTCACCTCTAAAGCCAGCCTGTCCTTGGCCTCTCTCTTCAGGTTCTGGGCTCTTTTCCCAGTTACTCTGAATGGGGGACACCTGATGGAAGGATGGGCTCCCATCTCAGGGGAGAGATCCATCAGGGGGTCTTCCCCATTCTCCTCCCAATTGTCCCTTACCGGTTCTAGGGGTCCCCTTACTCTCCTCCCATACCACAGCTTGAAAGGGAAGCCCCCTGGTGATTCCTGGGGCACTTCCTTGTGCCATCGGTGGGGCAGGTACTTGTCCCAGTCCTGTGGATGCTGATTGATGCAAGTCTTCAGCATCAGCCTCATGGTCCCCTGAACTCTCTCCACCAGCCCATTGCACTGGGGATGATATGCTGAGGCCCAACTGTGCCGGACCCCACATTTCTCCCACAAGCACCGGAGCAGGGCCGACATGAAGTTGGACCCTTGGTCTGTCAGGACTTCCTTGGGGAACCCCACTCGGCTGAAAATGGTCAGCAGCGCATCCGCCACGGTGTCTGCTTCAATGGAGGATAAGGGTACCGCCTCGGGGTAGCGGGTGGCAAAATCTACCACCACCCGAATGTACTTCTTCCCCGACTGGGTTGCCCTGCTGAGGGGGCCCACCCCATTCATAGCCACCTTCTGGAAAGGTTCCTCCCTGAGGGGCAGGGACCTCCAGGGATCTTCTCCCTTACCCTGGACCAGGTATAATAGCCGGTGATGATACTTCGGGTGCCCCACCGGCTGCCTCCTGATTCCCCGCAGTTCTACTTCCCCTTGGGAAGCCCATTCCCGGCACAGGAATCCCTTCTCCCACAGGGATCTGTCTCTGCAGTCTTCCCCAAGGGGGTTTGCAGCGCTGTGGCCAGCAAGTTCCCTTAGCTTCTCCAAAGCGGGATCCCTCTGCAGCTCACTGGCCAGGCCTGGGGTCACCGCCCCACTGAGCCCTGTCCCTGGTGGCTCCCTCCCTGCCGTGGAATCACTTCCCGGCAGCACCTCTGGACCAGGCAAGCCTGGTTGGCAGCCGTCCTGCCCTGCCTGTGTGTTCCCCCACTCAGCTGGGGTCTCTGCTCCCCCCGGGCTCAGCGCTGCCCTGGCTGTCCCTGTGGGGCCAGGCAGCGAGCTCGCTGCTTTGGTCACAGCATCAGAGCCAGCGTGAGCCACCTCTCCAGTGTGCAGGGGGGTGGGGAGCATCTCTCTGACCCACCCCGCCCTAGGGGTCTGGTTACAGGCAGGCAGGTAACCGGGGCCTGGCAGCTCCTCCCCCCTGCCAGCCAGGTCATTTGCATTTTCACTGACCATTTCCCTCTTAGCCAATTGGTTTCCTGAGTTCAAATTCAAATCCTCGGCCATTACAGGGCCTGGATCCTGTCCCAAAGATACACAGTCACCCCCCAACAGCACCTCACCGCTGATATCCTGGAGACCCCCAACCACCAGCCAGCCCGACCCCTCCTGGGTCTGCACAGGGATCTGGGCCATAGGCAGGGCGAATGGGTCCGTCCCTGGGACCCTCACCCAGGTCACACAGCCCCCCAGCAGCTGGTGGGGGTGCACCACCCGGGGCCTGACCACAGTTCTCTCTGTCCCGGGGTCTTGCCACCCCCCGAATGTCTCTCCATTGACCATCACCTTCCGCTCCCCCTGGGGGTCCATAGGGCTTGAGTCCAGGGCCAGGAGTGGAAATCCGTCCACCATCCCACCCTTCTGGCTGGTGGAGTTTATGGCCTTGGGACCCAGCAAGGGGGTTAGATCCCGGGGCTTTTCCGCAGGGTCTCCCTGGTTCCAATCACCAGCCTGCTCCAAGGCAGTGAGGTGGGCCTCCACATCCCCACCCTCCTTAACCAGGGGCAGCAATTTAGGATCGAGGTTCCCTGCGGAGCTGGCACCCCGGGATCTGTCCCCACTTACCCCTGGCCAGTCCCCCATGCCTCTCAGTTCCACCACCGCAAGTTCACGCTGCTGCTTCTCCTGTAGGTCTTTCTCGGGCTCTTGCTGTCTCTCACCGTCCACTTGCTCTCTCGGACTCAGCTCCAGTCCCATCCGTCTCCGATCCCCTGCTGGGGAACGCGATCGTGAAGACCCCCGTCTGGTTGGGGACCAGACTCTTGGGGATGCCAGGCTATCACTCCGGCTGCTCCCAGATCCTGCTGTAGCCCCATTGGGGTCAGAAATCTGCTCCCTGGAATGGTCATCTTCCTCCAGCCGCGTGATTAACTGGGCTTTAGTGAGCTTTCCAATGGGTATCCCTCTCTTTTTGCACAGGGTTACAATGCTCTTCTTAAGGAGAAGGCGATACGCCATCACTTCACTGCTCCCAAGTTTGCTGTGGACTCGCAGGCCTGTGTGCTCTTAGCTCCCCACGGTTTCCAGGAAGAACCCCAAGTGTGCCAGCCCTTCTCCAGGTCACCGCCTCTTTGCCAGGGTCGAGCTGCAGCTCCTGCACCCCTGGGTCCACTCACGGCACCCCCAGGGGAACCCTGTCACTGCAAAATTCCTTCTCTCCCCCAGGGCCAAGCCGCAGGCTCCTCCGCCCCTGGGACTGCTCACTGTAGCCCCCAGGGGGACCCCCTCATTGCACAGTCCTTCTCGCTGGTCACACACTCCCAGGGGTTAAGCGTAGCTCCTCCGCTCCCCGAAACCACTCCTCCGTGAGCCTTCAGCACGCCTGGTCCTCGTTAGCCCTCCTTCGTTCTACTGCTCCCCAGTTACTTACTGCAGGAAGCGCCGTTCACGGGGTGCAGAACATCCCACCGCTGCCACCAGTTGTCACGGAGTATATGGGAGTCCGGCCCTGCACCCCTCTTCCCCGGAGTCACTGGGAGTCTCAGCCAGCCAGTAGAACAGAAGGTTTATTAGAGATGCCAGGAACACAGTCCAACCAGAGCTTGTCAGTACATCCAGGACCCCTCAGTCGGGTCCTTCCGGGGGGCAGGGAGCTTAGACCCCAGCCTGGGGCTCCCTGCATTTCGCCCCGCAGCTCCACCTGGGCCAGGGAGGCCAGACCCTGTCTGCCCCCCTCCCTTCCTCTCCCAAGCCAGCCCACAAACTCCCAGCCAAAGGTGTCACCTCCCAACCCCCGTCCTGGCTCATGTTACAGCCTCAGGTAAAGTCTCACATTTCCAATGCAGCCTTTCCCTCAGGTCAGATCCATCTCGCTCTCTACTCCGTCACAGTGGTGCTCTGGGCACGCTTCCTGTCCGTCTGTCTGGGTGTGTGGTGCTCTGGGCACGCTTCCTGTCTGTCTGTCTGGGTGTGTGGTGCTCTGGGCACGCTTCCTGTCTGTCCGGCTGGGGGTGTGGTGCTCTGGGCACGCTTGCTGTCCGTCTGACTGGGTGTGTGGTGCTCTGGGCACGCTTGCTGTCCGTCTGTCTGGGTGTGTGGTGCTCTGGGCACGCTTGCTGTCCGTCTGTCTGGGTGTGTGGTGCTCTGGGCACGCTTCCTGTCTGTCTGGCTGGGTGTGTGGTGCTCTGGGCACGCTTGCTGTCCGTCTGTCTGGGTCTGTGGTGCTCTGGGCACGCTTCCTGTCTGTCCGGCTGGGGGTGTGGTGCTCTGGGCACGCTTGCTGTCCATCTGACTGGGTGTGTGGTGCTCTGGGCACGCTTGCTGTCCGTCTGTCTGGGTGTGTGGTGCTCTGGGCACGCTTGCTGTCCGTCTGTCTGGGTGTGTGGTGCTCTGGGCACGCTTCCTGTCTGTCCGGCTGGGTGTGTGGTGCTCTGGGCACACTTCCTGTCTGTCTGGCTGGGTGTGTGGTGCTCTGGGCACGCTTGCTGTCCGTCTGTCTGGCTGGGTGTGTGGTGCTCTGGGCACGCTTGCTGTCCGTCTGTGGTGCTCTGGGCACGCTTGCTGTCCGTCTGTCTGGGTGTGTGGTGCTCTGGGCACGCTTCCTGTCCGTCTGGCTGGGTGTGTGGTGTCTGGGCACGCTTCCTGTCCGTCTGGCTGGGTGTGTGGTGCTCTGGGCACGCTTGCTGTCCGTCTGTCTGGGTGTGTGGTGCTCTGGGCACGCTTCCTGTCCGTCCGGCTGGGTGTGTGGTGCTCAGGGCACGCTTCCTGTCCGTCTCTCTGGGTGTGTGGTGCTCTGGGCACGCTTGCTGTCCGTCTGTGGTGCTCTGGGCACTCTTGCTGTCCGTCTGTCTGGGTGTGTGGTGCTCTGGGCACGCTTCCTGTCCGTCCGGCTGGGTGTGTGGTGCTCTGGGCACGCTTCCTGTCTGTCCGGCTGGGTGTGTGGTGCTCTGGGCACGCTTCCTGTCTGTCCGGCTGGGTGTGTGGTGCTCTGGGCACGCTTCCTGTCTGTCCGGCTGGGTGTGTGGTGCTCTGGGCACGCTTGCTGTCCATCTGTCTGGGTGTGTGGTGCTCTGGGCATGCTTCCTGTCTGTCCGGCTGGGTGTGTGGTGCTCTGGGCACGCTTCCTGTCTGTCCGGCTGGGGGTGTGGTGCTCTGGGCACGCTTGCTGTCCGTCTGGCTGGGTGTGTGGTGCTCTGGGCACGCTTCCTGTCCGTCCGGCTGGGTGTGTGGTGCTCTGGGCACGCTTCCTGTCCGTCCGGCTGGGTGTGTGGTGCTCTGGGCACGCTTCCTGTCCGTCTGTCTGGGTCTGTGGTGCTCTGGGCACGCTTGCTGTCCGTCTGGCTGGGTGTGTGGTGCTCTGGGCACGCTTCCTGTCCGTCTGTCTGGGTCTGTGGTGCTCTGGGCACGCTTGCTGTCCGTCCGGCTGGGTGTGTGGTGCTCTGGGCACGCTTCCTGTCCGTCTCTCTGGGTGTGTGGTGCTCTGGGCACGCTTGCTGTCCGTCTGTGGTGCTCTGGGCACGCTTGCTGTCCGTCTGTCTGGGTGTGTGGTGCTCTGGGCACGCTTGCTGTCCGTCTGGCTGGGTGTGTAGTGCTCTGGGCACGCTTGCTGTCCGTCCGGCTGGGTGTGTGGTGCTCTGGGCACGCTTGCTGTCCGTCTGACTGGGTGTGTGGTGCTCTCGGCACGCTTGCTGTCCGTCTGTCTGGGTGTGTGGTGCTCTGGGCACGCTTCCTGTCCGTCTGTCTGGGTGTGTGGTGCTCTGGGCACGCTTCCTGTCCGTCTGTCTGGGTGTGTGGTGCTCTGGGCACGCTTCCTGTCTGTCCGGCTGGGTGTGTGGTGCTCTGGGCACGCTTGCCGTCCGTCTGTCTGGCTGGGTGTGTGGTGCTCTGGGCACGCTTCCTGTCTGTCCGGCTGGGTGTGTGGTGCTCTGGGCACGCTTCCTGTCTGTCCGGCTGGGTGTGTGGTGCTCTGGGCACGCTTGCTGTCCGTCTGTGGTGCTCTGGGCACGCTTGCTGTCCGTCTGTCTGGGTGTGTGGTGCTCTGGGCACGCTTGCTGTCCGTCTGGCTGGGTGTGTGGTGCTCTGGGCACGCTTCCTGTCCATCTGTCTGGGTGTGTGGTGCTCTGGGCACGCTTCCTGTCTGTCCGGCTGGGTGTGTGGTGCTCTGGGCACGCTTGCTGTCCGTCTGTCTGGGTGTGTGGTGCTCTGGGCACGCTTCCTGTCCGTCCGGCTGGGTGTGTGGTGCTCTGGGCACGCTTCCTGTCCGTCCGGCTGGGTGTGTGGTGCTCTGGGCACGCTTCCTGTCCGTCCGGCTGGGTGTGTGGTGCTCTGGGCACGCTTCCTGTCTGTCCGGCTGGGTGTGTGGTGCTCTGGGCACGCTTCCTGTCTGTCCGGCTGGGGGTGTGGTGCTCTGGGCACGCTTGCTGTCCGTCTGGCTGGGTGTGTGGTGCTCTGGGCACGCTTCCTGTCCGTCCGGCTGGGTGTGTGGTGCTCTGGGCACGCTTCCTGTCCGTCTGTCTGGGTGTGTGGTGCTCTGGGCACGCTTGCTGTCCGTCCGGCTGGGTGTGTGGTGCTCTGGGCACGCTTGCTGTCCGTCTGTCTGGGTGTGTGGTGCTCTGGGCACGCTTGCTGTCCGTCTGTCTGGGTGTGTGGTGCTCTGGGCACGCTTGCTGTCCGTCTGTCTGGGTGTGTGGTGCTCTGGGCACGCTTGCTGTCCGTCTGTCTGGGTGTGTGGTGCTCTGGGCACGCTTGCTGTCCGTCTGGCTGGGTGTGTGGTGCTCTGGGCACGCTTGCTGTCCGTCTGGCTGGGTGTGTGGTGCTCTGGGCACGCTTGCTGTCCGTCTGTCTGGGTGTGTGGTGCTCTGGGCACGCTTGCTGTCCGTCTGTCTGGGTGTGTGGTGCTCTGGGCACGCTTGCTGTCCGTCTGTCTGGGTGTGTGGTGCTCTGGGCACGCTTGCTGTCCGTCTGGCTGGGTGTGTGGTGCTCTGGGCACGCTTGCTGTCCGTCTGTCTGGGTGTGTGGTGCTCTGGGCACGCTTGCTGTCCGTCTGTCTGGGTGTGTGGTGCTCTGGGCACGCTTGCTGTCCGTCTGTCTGGGTGTGTGGTGCTCTGGGCACGCTTGCTGTCCGTCTGTCTGGGTGTGTGGTGCTCTGGGCACGCTTGCTGTCCGTCCGGCTGTCCAGCGGAGTGATGCCCCACCCCCCTGTCCCACAGGCTGTGCCTGCTCCGCCGAGGGCTCGGTCTCCACGCTCTGCGACCCCGTGAGCGGGCAGTGCCGATGCCAGCACGGTGCCATGGGGCGCCGCTGCCACCAGTGCTCGCCGGGCCAGTGGGGCTTTCCGGCCTGCCGGCCCTGCCACTGCAACGGGCACTCGGAAGAGTGTGACACCCAGACCGGGGCCTGCCAGCGGTGCCGTGACGCCACCGCGGGGCGCCACTGTGAGAGGTGGGTGTGTGGGCCCCCCGGGGCGGGGCACACCTGCTGAGGGCTGGGTGATAGCGTGGGGGGCTGGCTGGGGGGCAGCCAGAGTGTGGGCTCGCTCAGGTGTGGGGGAAGGCTGGCTGTGGGGATGAGGATCAGCATGGGGGGGCCTGGCTGTGAATATGGGGGGCAGTGGCGGGGGCTGATTGGAGTTGAGGGGGCAGCAGTGGGGGGTTGGCCGTGGGGATGAGGAGGTGAGGGGGGCTGTGTAACGATGCTGGTTCTGGCGGGACCCCACTGAGAGCCAGTTCAGGACAAATTGCTTCAAGCAGCTACAGCCCAGGGCTGGGGTTTTTCCACCTCTAAGGCACCAAACCAGCCAGACAGAGCAGACTCTGGTTTTACCCCACTGGCTAACCACAAGTCACACAAGCAATCCCCTAAGACACTCCAGTCTCCCAGTCTCACCACCAGTGCCACTCCTTATGGGGACAACTGGTCATGAAAACCAATGCCCCAGTAAAAGAAAAAGGTTTTTCCAATCCCAAAGGACCAAGTCCCCAGATCCAGGTCAATATACAAATCAGATCTTACCCACAAATCACGCTGTTGCCAATCCTTTAGAATCTAAAATCTAAAGGTTTATTCATAAAGGGAAAAAGGTCTAGGTGAGAGCGAGAATTGGTTAAAAGGAATCAATTACATACAGCAATGGCAAAGTTCTTGGTCCAGGCTTGCAGGAAAGATGACATAAGCTGCAGGTTCAAATCAAGTCTCTGGACCATCCCCAGCTGGGATGGGTCCTTCAGTCCTTTGTTCAGCGCTTCCATTTGTAGCAAAGTCCCTCCAGAGGTAAGAAGCAGGATTGAAGACAAGATGGAGATGAGGCAGCTGCCTTTTATAGTTTCTTCCAGGTGTAAAGACACCTCTTTGTCCTTACTGTGGAAAATCACATGGGCAAGTCCCTGCATATCTTGTTGAGTCCCAGGCGTGTCTGCCTTCTCTCCATGGATCCATTGTATCGCTGATGGCTCTTAATGGGCCATCAACCAGGCCTAGCAGAGCTGATAGCTTGTCCTGGGTCCCAGAAGCCCAGCCCCAGTTGAAATACAGACAGTATAAAGCCAATATTCATAACTTCAACTACAAAACTGATCCATACATAGAAATGACATAATCATAACCAGCCAAGCGTAACCTGCTCTTAGACACCTCATTTGACCCCCTTTATGTAAGATTTGGTGCCACTGCAGGACCTTGGTTGTAACAATGATCGATACGGTCACAGTTATTGTCAATAACGTCACAGGCTGGCCGTGGGAATGAGGGCAGCGATGGGCGGGGCCTGGCTGTGAGTATGGGGGGTGGTGGCGGGGGCTGACTGGAGTTGAGGGGGCAGCAGTGAGGGGGCTGGCTGTGGGGATGGGGGGCTGGCAGTGGGGGGGGGCTGGCCGTTGGGCCGGCTGTGGGGCTGGGAAGGCGATGGCAGGGGGCTGGATGGGGAAGCTGGGGGGGCGGCAGTAGGGGGGCCGGACGGTAGTTGGGGTGCAGCCTGACAGGGGGGCAGAGGCGGGGAGGGGGCTGGTCAGAGGTCAGGGGCTGGGGGGCAGTGGTGGGGGCTGGCTGTGGGGTCGGGGAGCAGCGGTATGGGGCTGGCTGTGGGGAGGGGGCTGGCCCCAGGAATGGGGGGCAGAGGCGGGGGAGGGGCGAGGTGGTTTCTGGTCCGAATTCATCTCCCTCATCTCTCTCCCTGTGCTGAGGCCAGGTGCTTGGAGGGTTACTATGGCGACCCGGTGCTGGGCTCTGGGCAGCAGTGCCGGCCCTGCCCATGCCCTGGGTACCCTGGGACGCGGCATTACCATGGCAACTCCTGCCACGCCGACAAGGAGACCAATCAAATCGTCTGTCTGTGTGCACCAGGCTACACAGGTGAGCAGTGGGGGAGGGGGATAATGGGGTCAGGGCACTGCCCCCCCACTGTTGGGGTCGTGGGGCTGGGCCCAACCCCGTTGCTCGGGGTGACCACACCGGGGAGCAGGTGGCAGCCCCGCTCAGCCGTTCGAGAGGCCGCGGGGCTGGCAGCTGCCGGTGCCAGTGGCCAGGGCGTTCCCTTCTGCCCCGTGCAGAGCTCCCCCGGGGCATCCCCAAGGACGGAGCAATCAGGAGACCCAAGCCCTGCAAGGCCGCCCCCGCCAGTCCCAGGGCAGAGCCTGCGCTGGGAGCTGCTGGGGGAGAAGAGAGCCGGCCTGAGCTGCACCCAGAAGATTGGGGGGCACCACATGGGCAGGAGCCCCCCAACTCTGCGGAGGAGAAAGAGCTGGACCTGGCTCCCTCCAACTGCTCTCTGGACCTAGCCCAGGGCTCCAGGGGCCCATCCACCTCCTCTGGGCTATCATACAGGGCAGGGCCTCCCGCAGCTCCCAGGGGCTGCGGGCACAGACAGAGGGAGGCCAGGCTGGGCTCTGCCTCCCACGCCCAGCCCCGCGGCCTGCCCCGCTGGAACTGTAGTTGTGACGGGTGGGGTCACAGAGACCCCCTTGGGACTGCCACCTGATGTGCTGAGACAGCCTCTGCGTCTGTTTTCCCGGCCAGCCTGGGACTTCAGTTCCCTGCCTTGTTGAGCCAGAAACCCCCAGTCTGCCGCAAACACAGCCCCAGGGCTGAACCACGGCCCCTAACAGCTGCCGGCTTAACTGAAAACAGCTTAAGAAGTGCTCCTGTCTCCAGCACCCAGACACGCAGCTCCCAATGGGATCCAAACCCCAAATGAATCCATTTTACTCTGTATAAAGCTTATCCAGGGTAAACTCATAAATTGTTCGCCTTTTATAACACTGATAGAGAGATACACACAGCTGTTTGCTCCCCCAGGCATTAATCACTTGCTCTGGGTTAATTAATAAGCAAAAAGTGATTGTATTAAATATAAAAAGTAGGATTTAAGTGGTTCCAAGTAATAACAGACAGAACAAAGTAAGTTACCAAGCAAAATAAAACAAAACATGCAAGTCTAAGCTTAATACAAGAAACTGATCACAGGTAAACCTCAGAGAGAGTCCAATAAGCTTCTTTCACAGACTAGACTCCTTCCTAGTCTGGGCCCGATCCTTTCCCCTGGCACAGTCCTTGTTAGCTCCGGCTCAGGTGGTAGCTAGGGGATTTCTCATGACTGGAACCTCCTTCTTTCTGTTCCACCCCCTTTTATAGCTGGCACAAGGTGGGAATCTTTTGTCTCTTTGGGTCCCCACCCCCCCTCCTTCTCAATGGAAAAGCACCAGGTTTCAAACGGATTCCATTAGCAGGTGACATGGTCGCATGTCCTGTGAGACCCCCTCCCCCCCCCCCCAAACCTCCATTCTTCCCAGCCTGACTCACAGGAAGGCTTCCAAGTAAACAGAGCCGTTTACAACCAATTGTCCTGGTCAATGGGAGCCATCAAGATTCCAAACCACCATCAGTGGCCCACACTTTGCACCATGACAATAGGAGCCCAGAGCTATATTTCACATTCCTAGTCTCAGATACGAGAGTGATTAGCAAACTTCAATTTTATACATTTTCAATAAATACATTCATAGGAGCAAACAGCCTCTCCTGGTCCCAAAAGAGCAAAAAAACCCTGTCCACCACTAAACCGCTCCAAGACTCATCCTGTATTGTGCACAAATGCATATAAGAAAAGATTGTCTTTGCAGCATGTCTGGAGGAGGTTAACAGGCTCAAGCAGACTAAGATTTGAGGGACCCTCATGGAGACTGCCCTGCTAGCAGGTCCCTCTCAATTAAATCAAGGCTGTTTCCGTTCAAGAGTCTCCACCGATTTCCACTTTGGCAATATCACACACACACACACACAGGCAATTTCTCCCAAAGGTGACACCCAACATCTTGAATTCCACCCAAAAGCCTACAGGCATCCAGTGGTAAGTGTCTGAAAAGATCCCAAACAACACCCACCATCACCATTGAATCTGTAAAGTTAGCCTTGCACATTTATACAAAGCGGACGAGCACACGCCGTACATGATAAGCTTTGTAACGAGACCTTACAAGAGACCTTTTACATGAAGCATATTCCAGTGACGTTCTCGTCACACTCATTAGCATATTTCCATCAAATCCTAGGGAGTGCAGCGTCACAGTAGTGTCTGCTGCTGCCACCAGCCCCGGCTGGGGCTCGGCGCTATGCCAGCCCTGCTCATGGCAGGCAGGGTGGGGGCTCCGGCTGCCCGGCAGGGAGGTCGGGGGTGGGGCGGGGGGGCTCCGGCTGCCCGGCAGGGAGATCGGGGGGGGGGGGCTCCTGCTGCCCGGCAGGGAGATCGGGGGGGGGGCTCCGGCTGCCTGGCAGGGAGGTCGGGGGTGGGGCGGGGGGGCTCCGGCTGCCTGGCAGGGAGGGCGGGGATGGGGCGGGGGGGCTCCAGCTGCCTGGCAGGGAGGTCGGGGGTGGGGCGGGGGGGCTCCGGCTGCCTGGCAGGGAGTTCAGGGTTTACCCTTTTCCTTTAAAAAACCAAATAGAGACCCCCCCACCCAGCTCACCCGGCCCCTCCCCATGGTGCTGAGCGTGGCTGCAGTGGGAAGGGCTGGTTCCCGAGAGCGCGGTGGGTAGCTGCCCCTGTCACGGGCCGTTCCCCAGGCGGTGCCCACACCGGGGCAGGGCTCCGTGCTGGCCATGGGGCCTGGGCAGCCGTCCTAGGGATGTGTGCATGGGGTAGGGCCCTGTGCCCCATTGCGCCAGGCCCGAGGGGTTCCAGCCGAGCAGCACACGCCTGGCACAGGGGTCAGGAGCAGGTGGGGGGGCATTGGGGGCATTTCTGGTTCCTGAGACCAGGACGGGGCCCCTGAGGCTGGGTGCCCCCGCGGGGCCAGGGGCCGGGGTGTTTCTCTGGGGGATCACCCAGCAGGCCGTGAGGTCTCCTGGTGTCGCTTCCAGGCCCGCGCTGTGACCGCTGCTCCCCCGGCTACTTCGGGGCCCCAGAGCAGGAGGGCGGGGGCTGTCGGCCCTGCCAGTGCAACAACAACATCGACCCCAGCGACCCCGAGGCCTGCGACCCCCACAGCGGGCAGTGCCTGCGTTGCCTGCACCACACGGACGGGCCCCGCTGCGCAGAATGCCGGCCCGGCTACCACGGCAATGCCCTGCAACGCAGCTGCCGACGTGAGCGGGGCGGGCGGGGGCGCGGCCTGGCACTGGGGGAGCGGGGCTGGGGGAACGGGGGCGCGGCCTGGCACTGGGGGAACGGGGCTGGGGGAACGGGGGCGCGGCCTGGCACTGGGGGAGCGGGACTGGGGGAACGGGGGCGCGGCCTGGCACTGGGGGAACGGGGGCATGGCCTGGCAGTGGGGGAGCGGGGCTGGGGGAACGGGGGCGCGGCCTGGCACTGGGGGAACGGGGGCATGGCCTGGCAGTGGGGGAGCGGGGCTGGGGGAACGGGGGCGGGGCCTGGCACTGGGGGAGCGGGGCTGGGGGAACAGGGGCACGGCCTGGCACTGGGGGAGCGGGGCTGGGGGAACGGGGGCGCGGCCTGGCACTGGGGGAGCGGGGCTGGGGGAACGGGGGCACGGCCTGGCACTGGGGGAACGGGGGCACGGCCTGGCACTGGGGGAGCGGGGCTGGGGGAACGGGGGCGCGGCCTGGCACTGGGGGAGCGGGGCTGGGGGAACGGGGGCACGGCCTGGCACTGGGGGAACGGGGGCACGGCCTGGCACTGGGGGAGTGGGGCTGGGGGAATGGGGGCACTGCCTGGCACAGTAGGGCAGGGCCATGGGGAGGGGCTGGGCTGGGCAGGGTGGTGTTGGGCCAGGCCGTGGGGAGGGGCAGGGCTGGGCCTGGCTCAGTGGGGCGGGGCTGGGCTGGGCCTGGCTCAGTGGGGCGGGGCCGTGGGGAGGGGCTGGGCTGGGCAGGGTGGGGCCACAGGGAGGGGCAGGGCTGGGCAGGGTGGGGCGGGGCTGTGGGGAGGGGCAGGGCTGGGCCTGGCTCAGTGGGGCGGGGCCGTGGGGAGGGGCTGGGCTGGGCAGGGTGGGGCCACAGGGAGGGGCAGGGCTGGGCAGGGTGGGGCGGGGCCGTGGGGAGCGGCAGGGTGGGGTGGGGCTGTGGGGAGGGGCAGGGCAGGGTGGGGAGGGGCTGGGCAGGGTGGGGTGGGGTCCGTGGGGAGTGGCAGGGTGGGGCGGGGCCCTGGGGAGGGGCTGGGCAGGGTGGGGCGGGGCTGTGGAGAGCGGCAGGGTGGGGCGGGGCCGTGGGGAGGGGCTGGGCAGGGTGGGGCGGGGCCGTGGGGAGCGGCAGGGTGGGGTGGGGCCGTGGGGAGGGGCAGGGCAGGGTGGGGTGGGGCCGTGGGGAGGGGCTGGGCAGGGTGGGGCGGGGCCGTGGGGAGGGGCTGGGTGGGGTGGGGTCCGTGGGGAGCGTCAGGGTGGGGCGGGGCCGTGGGGAGGGGCTGGGCAGGGTGGGGCGGGGCTGTGGGGAGTGGCAGGGTGGGGTGGGGCCGTGGGGAGGGGCTGGGCGGGGTGGGGCGGGGCCGTGGGGAGGGGCTGGGTGGGGTGGGGTGGGGTCCGTGGGGAGCGGCAGGGTGGGGCGGGGCCGTGGGGAGGGGCTGGGCAGGGTGGGGCGGGGCTGTGGGGAGCGGCAGGGTGGGGCGGGCCGTGGGGAGGGGCTGGGCAGGGTGGGACAGGGCCGTGGGGAGTGGCAGGGTGGGGTGGGGCCGTGGGGAGGGGCAGGGCAGGGTGGGGTGGGGCTGTGGGGAGGGGCTGAGCAGGGTGGGGCGGGGCCGTGGGGAGGGGCTGGGCAGGGTGGGGTGGGGTCCGTGGGGAGCGGCAGGGTGGGGCGGGGCCGTGGGGAGGGGTGGGGCGGGGCCGTGGGGAGCGGCAGGGCCGTGGGGAGGGGCTGGGCAGGGTGGGGCGGGGCCGTGGGGAGCGGCAGGGTGGGGCGGGGCCGTGGGGAGGGGCTGGGCCGTGGGGAGGGGCTGGGTAGGGTGGGGCGGGGCCGTGGGGAGGGGCTGGGCCGTGGGGAGCGGCAGGGCTGGGCCTGGCATCACGTCCCAGGGAACGGGGCTGGGGTGGCCCTGTCAGTGCCCGACGTCCCAGGCCCTGGCACTGTGCAGGCCCGGGGGGAGAGGACCCGGCCCTGTTCCCGAGTGTGGGGGATGGGGGCAGCGGGGCAGTGCCCTGGGGCTGTGCGTATCTGTGGGGAGGGGGCTGAACCCTGCCCCCCAGCTCCCCCAATCCTGCCGTTGCTGTTCCCAGGCTGCACCTGTAACGAGCTGGGCACGCTGCCCGGCCACTGCACCTCCGGCACCTGCTCCTGCGAGCGGCTCACGGGCAGCTGCCCCTGCCGCCTGCACGTGGTGGGCAGGAACTGCGACCAGTGCGCCCCTGGCTTCTGGAGCTTCGGGGGGGCGCTGGGCTGCGAGCCCTGCAGCTGCCACCCGGCCCACGCCCTGCAGCAGGGCTGCAACATGGTGAGTGCCCCGTGCCAGGGGGCGGGGGTGGTGCTCGGCCCTGGGTCGGCGAGCTGGGGGATGCCCCGCTGGGCGCTGCATGGGCAGGCTGCGCTGGGGGGCCCGGGGGAGTCTGTGTCTGGGGGTGCCTGGGCTCCCTCTGCCCCACCCAAGAGTCTTCTTTGCCCCCCAGTTCACAGGGCAGTGCCCGTGCCGGCCAGGCTTCGGGGGCCGCACCTGCTCCGACTGCCAGGAGGGGCACTGGGGCGAGCCAGAGCGGGAGTGCATGGGTGAGTGGGGGCGGGGGGGGGGGGGCGTACGTGGGCAGAGACCGGGAGTGTGAGCCCCGGGGGCAGGGGAAAGTCTGGAGTGGAATGTGGAAGGGATAGGGGCGAGCTGGAGGGGAGTGGGGGGACAAGCCTGGAGAGGTGATGGAGACGAGTTGGAGGGAGGTGGGAGGTGAGCCGGGGGGGGATGAGGGGCGAGCCAGAGGGGGGATGGGGCGAGCCGGGGGGGGATGAGGGGCGAGCCAGAGGGGGGATGGGGGCGAGCCACGGGGGGATGGGGGCGAGCCAGAGGGGGGATGGGGGCGAGCCACGGGGGGATGGGGGCGAGCCAGAGGGGGGATGGGGGCGAGCCACGGGGGGATGGGGTGAGCCAGAGGGGTCCCCGTGCTGGGCAGGCTGCTTTGCTCTGCCCTCACTGAGCCCCCTGCCCCCCAGAGAAGGGCGTTTGCAGAGCCGGCTGCAACCAAGTCCTCGCTGCATTGTAGGAGCTGGGGGGGCCCGGCTGGAGCCCTGCCCTCCACCATGGGAGCGGCTGGGGCAGGGCTCAGCAGTCGAGGCGCGGCAGCCGGTGTGCCAGGCTGGGTGCAGCCCCGGGCAGGGCTCCCATGGGCGGCTGGGCGGTGACGTGCCCCCTTTGCTCCGGCAGCGTGTGAGTGCGACCCGGCCGGGGCCGAGAGCCCGCGGTGTGAGCGGCTCAGCGGGCTCTGTGCCTGCCGCGCCGGCGTCACGGGCCAGCGCTGCGACCGCTGCCTCCGCGGCTTCCAGGACAACTTCCCCCGCTGCTCCCGCTGCCCGCCCTGCTTCGCCCACTGGGACCGGGCCCTGGCCCGGCTGCACGACCGGCTGCAGCAGCTGCAGGGGCAGGCGCGGGCGCTGCAGGAGGGCGGCCCCGGGCCCGAGTTCAGCAACAGCCGCCTGCAGGACCTGGAGAGCCGGCTGAGGCGCACGGAGCGGCTGGTCGGGGACGGGAGCAGCCAGGCCACCCCCCTGCTGCACCAGCTGGGCCGCCGGCTGGACGACACCAGGCAAGGGGGCGGCACTGTGGGGGGCGGCGGGGAGACCCTTCACCGCGAGCACCGGCCCGGTGGCCCTCCCGCCTGCTGGGCTGGCAGCAGCTGCCCCTGTGACTGCCCCCGCTGGCATGGCTGGCCCCTCGTGAGCAGGCCAGGCCGAGACCCTGTGTGGGTGCAGGGCTGAGCCCCACTGGCTCCAACTCCTCCAGCACCTGGGCCTGGAACTGCCAGCAGCCGCTCATGGGCCCTGCTTTCCCTCCCGGGCGCCGGGCGCCGGCTCTGGCCAGCCCCCTGGACATCCGTCTCCTGCCCCCGGGCGCCGGCTCTGGCCAGCCCCCTGGACGTCCGTCTCCTGCCCCCGGGCGCCGGCTCTGGCCAGCCCCCTGGACGTCCGTCTCCTGCCCCCGGGTGCCGGCTCTGGCCAGCCCCCTGGACGTCTGTCTCCTGCACCCGGGCGCCGGCTCTGGCCAGCCCCCTGGACGTCCGTCTCCTGCACCTGGGCGCCGGCTCTGGCCAGCCCCCTGGACGTCCGTCTCCTGCACCCGGGCGCCTGGCAGTGGGCTGGGGAGAGGGGCCTGGCGGCTGGGCCTGGGCCCTGGGACAGGGCGGGGGCAGGTCCTGCCCTGGGCCCACTCTGAGCTGTGCCCGCAGGAAGGACATGGACGAGGTCTGGAAGCAGCTGCAGGCCGCGGAGGGGCGCCTGGACGGGCCAGCTGGGGTGGACGCGGAGCAGAGGGGCCGCCTGGCCAGCCTGAGCAGGGAGCTGCAGGAGCTGAACCTCACCCTCTCCCGCCAG
Source organism: Chelydra serpentina (assembly GCA_037349315.1). Taxonomy (NCBI): domain Eukaryota; kingdom Metazoa; phylum Chordata; order Testudines; family Chelydridae; genus Chelydra; species Chelydra serpentina. The sequence continues at coordinate 11,341 of JBAIAC010000514.1, read as the reverse complement.
CAGGAGCAGCTGGCAAGCTGGGAGGGGGCCAGCTTTGGGGGTAAGAGGGGGCAGAGTCCCCACAGGAGCCCCTCCCTGCCCTGCCCAGCCCCCTGGGCACGTAGGGGCAGAGCTCGCCGTGGCCCGGCCTGATGCCCTGCTCCTGTGCCCTGGCAGAGTCCTACCGGAGCATCCGGGCCTCCTCCGAGCTCTCGAGGCAGGCGGTGCAGCGGGCAAGTGCCTCGGTGCAGGGGCCGGCCAGCCTGGTGGGCCAGGCCCAGCGCACGCGGCAGGCCGCGGAGGGGCTGCTCCGCGACACCGGCGACGCCTCCCGCAGGAGTCTGGCAGCGCAGAAGAGGTCACTGCGGGAGGCCCAGAAACGGGCGGCTGCGCTCAGCGTCTCCGGGCTCAACGAGAGGGTGAGCTGGGGAGGGGACTCTGGCTGGCGGGTGGGCTGGGCCCCTGGGGAGGAGAGGCCGGATGGGGCAGGGCGGGAGCCCAGGAGTGGGCGGGGCCAGGAGTAGGGTGACCAGATGTCCCTGTCCTGCGTCCCGGCTGACGTACAATCGGGACGCCATTTGTCCCGCTATTGAAAGTTGCCAGCTCCCTGGACGACATGTCCCTGCTGCTCCCAGGGGCAGGCACAGCCAGGGGAGTCCGCATGCTGCCCCCGAGCACCAGCTCTGCAGCGCCCATTGCCTAGGAACCGTGGCCAATGGGAGCTGCGGGGGCGGCGCTTGCGGGCAAGGTAGTGTGCAGAGCCGCCTGGCCGCGCCTCCGCCTAGGAGCCAGAGGGAGACGTCACCACTTCCGGGGAGCCGCCTGCCGCAAGCGCCGCCCGGGCCTGCCGCTCCTGCCGACAAAGCCGCGTTCACACGCCACTTGCGTCGGCAGAACTTTTGTCTTTCGTGGGGGGGCTTTTTGAAGTGCCCGTGAAAGACCAACGTTGTCACGTTACAGTGTAGACAAGCCCCAAGAGTGTCTCCTCCCAGACCCAGGCCTGACTTTCCTGCTTCCCTGGCCTGAGACTTTCCTGCTTTCCCCTTTTCCTCCTTTCCTCCTTCTCACTTCCCAGTTTCTCTGTTCTCTGATCCCCTCCCTCCTTCCCCAGCCCCACCCCTAGCTCAGCCTCTGCATTCTTCTCCTTCCCCTACAGCTCTTTCCAACTGCCCCTTTGGGTGGATCCTGAGCCCGCTCCCAGCTCGCGGCCGTCTCGCCCCAGGGCAGCGTTCTGTGCTGCTGCCTTGCAGGGGCTCGCGCCAGGGCAGGGTTATCCCCAGGAGCCCCTCCAGGGAGAGAGCTGGGGCAGGGCAGAGGAGTGCGGGGACAGGGCTTGGGTGTCCCTCCGTCACGGATCCACAGGGTTGGGGCTAGGTCCCAGCTTCTAAACCGTCCCTGCGAGAAGCCCTTCCGTGGGCCAGCCCCACCCTTCCGCCAGGGGGAGCCACGTGACGTCTCCGCCCCCTTACACTGGCCCCCTGGGCTCCAGCCCCTGCTCCGCCCCGTGAGCTCTGCCTAGCGAGTCCCCCTGAGACAGCCGGGCAGAGCCCTGCCCACTGGGCAGGGACCGATGCCCCTCGCCCAGCTCCTGCAGCAACGCTCCCCCAGCGTGAAGGTCACAGCGTCGGCCATCCAGCCAGGGCCCAGCCAGCTGTAGGGAGCCCCTGGTGCAGGCTCTGTCTGCCCGCCCTCCTTCGGCAGAGCCCAGGGGAGAGCCCCGGCTCCTGCCAGCCGCCCCAGGGCTTTGATCTCCGCTGGGGATTGTTCAGCCCCCCAGGGGAGGCAGGGAATCCAGGTCCCTCTGGGGCACTGCGTGCTGGGTGCCAGCGTCCTGGCGAGTGGAGGCGCCAGCGTCCTCTCAGATCCCCACATGGGGAGCAAGGCCCAGACGCTCACGTGGCTTCGCCTGCCCTGAGAGCAGCCAGCCCTTCCCCACCCACTGGGGAGCCATGCAGCACTGCGGGGAAACTGAGGCACAGACAGGCCTCATAAAAACATGACAAACTAGTCCCACGTTGTCCCAATCCACCTCCCCGAGAGGCGGTGGCCCAATCGCTGGGAGAACTCCACCGCTGCCTCCACCGGCTGAGCTCCAGTCGCTGCGTCGCTCCGGGAGGGCGATTTTCCAGCCCCCTGGGCTATGTGGTAACACTGACATCGTTCCTAGTGTAGAACAGGCGTCTGTCCACCCTGCGAGCAAACTGACTCCTCCTCCCCGCCCCCATAGCCATGTGGAGCATAGGGAGAAACTGAGGCACAGCCAGGAGTCATACAAATCATTCCCCCTTTCTCACAGCCTCTCTCCCAGGTGTGGGGCCCTCAGCGAGAGCAATAGGAAGCCCAGGTTTCTGCCCCCCTCCCCTGGGTGCTAGTGATGGGCACAGGGACCCTGCAGGGCTGGCTGGCTCTCCGGCTGACCCCCTGCCGTGTGCACTCTGCCCTGCAGATCTGTGGGGCACAGGGAGATCAGGGCTGCGAACAAGCCCCCTGTGGAGGGGCCTCGTGCCAGGACGAGTCCGGGCAGCGGCGCTGTGGGGGCCCAGGCTGCAGGGGGGCGCTCCCCATCTCCACACAGGCCCTGCGCACCGCCCAGGATGTCTCTCGCCAGTTGGAAAGCACGGCCGGGCAGCTGGGCGCCAGCGCCATTAAGGTACGGCAGGGGCGGGTCCCGTCACCAGGGGAGGGGACGGTCTCCTCGGGCATCAGGCCTGTGAGTCGCGCTGCGGGGGTCCCGGTCAGTGTGCGTCTCACAGGGCATGCTAGTGCACAGCCTTCCTCTGCCTCGCACACCTGCGGGCACCCTTGTGCCTGGGTGCCCTCGCCCCCCCTGCTGGGCACCCCTCTTGCTTGTTCCCCCCACGCTGGGTGTGGCACATGGCTGGCACCAGCCTGCAGCAATCGAGTCCCTTCCAGGTGCAGGAGATCCAAGAGGTGGCGCGGGGCGCCAGGAGACAGGCCCAGGAGACACTGGATGGGTCCCAGGCAGTCAGAGGCCACATGGAGGAGTCCACAGCCAGGCTGCGAGAATTCATCCAGAAGATCAAGGACTTCCTGGCAGGTAGGGAGCCGGAGCGGGCCTGGGGTTCCCGGGAGGGCCAGGGGGTGAACCGGGCCCGGCCCACGTCGGCAGCTGCGGCAGGTCCTGTGGGTGCCCAGCCATGCCCCAGCTGCCCCCGCGGGCACGCCCAGGACCTGCTGCCTACGCTGAGGCCATCCCTGTCTGCAGAGGAGGGAGCCGACCCGGAGAGCATCGAGCTGGTGTCCCGGCAGGTGCTGAACATCTCGCTGCCCAGCAGCCCCGGCCGGATCCGGCACCTGCTGCAGGAGATCCAGGACAGCATCCAGCAGCTGGACGGGGTGGACGCTGTCCTGAACAGCACGGCCCACGGCCTGGCCACCGCCAAGGAGCTGCTCACGCGGGCAGGGCAGGCCAGGTGAGCTACCAGGGACAGGAGAGGGCAGGGGCCCCGGCGGAGGGTGTGGGGGGAGTTTCTGGCTACTCTGGTCCCAGCCTCTCCCAGCAGGGGGCGCTGTGGGGGCAGGGCAGGACGCTGGCTGGGGGGGGGGCTCCCAGCAGGGGGGGCTGTGGGGGCAGGACACTCGCTGTGGGGGGCTCCCAGCAGGGGGCGCTGTGGGGGCAGGGCACTGGCGGGGGGCTCCCAGCAGGGGGTGCTGTGGGGGCAGGGCACAGGCTGTGGGGGGCTCCCAGCTGGGGGCGCTGTGGGGGCAGGGCACAGGCTGTGGGGGCTCCCAGCAGGGGGCGCTGTGGGGGCAGGGCACAGGCTGTGGGGGGCTCCCAGCAGGGGGCGCTGTGGGGGCAGGGCACTGGCTGTGGGGGCTCCCAGCAGGGGGCGCTGTGGAGGCAGGGCACTGGCGGGGGGCTCCCAGCAGGGGGTGCTGTGGGGGCAGGGCACAGGCTGTGGGGGGCTCCCAGCTGGGGGCGCTGTGGGGGCAGGGCACAGGCTGTGGGGGGCTCCCAGCAGAGGGGCTGTGGGGGCAGGGCACTGGCTGGGGGGCTCCCAGCAGGGGGCGCTGTGGGGGCAGGGCACTGGCTGGGGGGCTCCCAGCAGGGGGTGCTGTGGGGGCAGGGCACTCGCTGTGGGGGGCTCCCAGCAGGGGGTGTTGTGGGGGCAGGGCACAGGCTGTGGGGAGCTCCCAGCCGGGGGCGCTGTGGGGGCAGGGCACAGGCTGTGGGGGGCTCCCAGCAGGGGGCGCTGTGGGGGCAGGGCACTGGCTGGGGGGCTCCCAGCAGGGGCACTGTGGGGGCAGGGCACTGGCTGGGGGCTCCCAGCAGGGGCGCTGTGGGGGCAGGGCACTGGCTGGGGGCTCCCAGCAGGGGGGGCTGTGGGGGCAGGGCACTGGCTGGGGGCTCCCAGCAGGGGGCCGCTGGGGGCAGGGCACTCGCTGTGGGGGCTCCCAGCAGGGGGGGCTGTGGGGCAGGGCACTGGCTGTGGGGGGCTCCAGCCGGGGTGCTGGGGGGCAGGGCACAGGCTGTGGGGGGCTCCCAGTAGGGGGCGCTGTGGGGGCAGGGCACAGGCTGTGGGGGGCTCCCAGCAGGGGGCGCTGTGGGGGCAGGGCACGGCTGCGGGGCTCCCAGCAGGGGGCGCTGTGGGGGCGGGGCACTGGCTGTGGGGGCTCCCAGCCGGGGGCGCTGTGGGGGCGGGCACTGGCTGTGGGGGCTCCCAGCCGGGGGTGCTGTGGGGGCAGGGCACAGGCTGTGGGGGGCTCCCAGCCGGGGGCGCTGTGGGGCAGGGCACTCGCTGTGGGGGGCTCCCAGCAGGGGGTGCTGTGGGGGGCAGGCACAGGCTGTGGGGGCTCCCAGCAGGGCGGCTGTGGGGGCAGGGCACTGGCTGCGGGGGGCTCCCAGCAGGTGGCGCTGCGGGGGCAGGGCACTGCTGCGGGGGGGCTCCCAGCAGGGGGCGCTGTGGGGGCAGGGCACAGGCTGTGGGGGGCTCCCAGCAGGGGGCGCTGTGGGGGCAGGGCACAGGCTGTGGGGGGCTCCCAGCAGGGGGCGCTGTGGGGGCAGGACACTCGCTGTGGGGGGCTCCCAGCAGGGGTGCTGTGGGGGCAGGGCACAGGCTGTGGGGGGCTCCAGCAGGGGGCGCTGTGGGGCAGGGCACTGGCTGCGGGGGGCTCCCAGCAGGTGGCGCTGCAGGGGCAGGGCACTGGCTGCGGGGGGCTCCCAGCAGGGGGCGCTGTGGGGGCGGGGGCGGGGAGCTGCCTGGGAGCATGCGTGGGGAGGGCTGAGGGTGATGCTGTCCTGTGCCCCCAGGGAGCGAGCGGTGGGCGTGAGGGGGGCGATCGCGGCCGCGCAGGAGGTGCTGGCGGGGGCGAAGGTCCAGGTGTCGGTGGCAGGGCGCGCGCTGAGGAGCAGCAAGGAGGCGGTCCGGGGCGTGGAGAGCAGAGTGAAGGAGGTGAGGGCTCGCCATCCCGGGGACCCTTCTGACCCCCCCACGCCAGGCTGGTCCCTGCCCCGTGTTACCTGCACATGCCAGGGCACCCCCCTTTCCCCAGTCTGTGGGGCTGCGGGTGTGTGAGCCCTTTCCCCAGTGACAGCCCTGCCCAGTAACACCCTTCCCCTGTGGTTATCCACACTCGCCCGCTGCCCACAGCGCGCCGCTCGCTGGACCTTCCCCCGGCCGGGCGGGGTCCCTGGCAGGAGGGTCCCTGGCAGGAGGGTCCCTGGCAGGAGGGTCCCTGGCGGGGGGGTCCCTGGCGGAGGGGTCCCTGCAGGGGGATCCCTGGCAGGAGGGTCCCTGGCAGGGGGGTCCCTGGCGGAGGGTCGCTGGCAGGGGGTCCCTGGCGGAGGGGTCCCTGGCAGGGGGGTCGCTGGCAGGGGGATCCATGGCAGCTCTGATCTGGGGGGCCGTGCCCGGAGCTGGTTCCCAAAGAACTCCTTTCGGACCCCCACTTGATCAGTGAAACGTGGCCCCTGCTCGGCTGCACCGGAACAGCCTTGTACGAACCGTTCGTGCCCAGCCCTGCCAGCGTGCGCCACGTCTCCAGCCCGCCCACCCAGTGCCCACCTGAGCTCACAACCAACCTGACACCTGGGGGGTGGGGGGGCAGCGCAGACCCTGCTGAGCGACCCCCATGAAACGGGGTTCCCAAGCCCAGCTGCAAAGAAGGGGTTTCTTGAGCCAGATGCTGTGAGACGTGCCCCCTGAAGCTCTGTGTGTGTCCCTGGTGCTCGGGGGGTGTCACGGAGTATAGGGGAGTCCGGCCCTGCGTCCCTCTTCCCCGGATTCACTGGGAGTCTCAGCCCAGCCGGTAGAACAGGAAGGTTTATTAGAGATGCCAGGAACACAGTCCAGCCAGAGCTTGTCAGTACATCCAGGACCCCTCAGTCGGGCCCTCCGGGGGGCAGGAGCTTAGACCCCAGCCTGGGGCTCCCTGCATTTCACCCCACAGCTCCAAACAGGGGCAGGGAGGCCCAGACCCTGTCTGCCTCTCTCCCCTCTTCTCCGGCCAGCTCCAAACTGAAACTGTCCAGCCCCTCCTCCCCTTTGTCTGCTTCCCCGGGCCAGGGAGGTCACCTGATCCCTTTGTTCCAACACCTTCCGCTCATACCTTTGCCGGGAAGGGGCCGGGCCATCTGTTGCCAGGAGACAGAGCCATTCTCTGTGTCCAGGCCTCTGCCTTCTAGGGCTTTGTAACAATCATGCACCGTTGTCCCACCACCTAGATACTCAAGCACCGCATAGGGGAAACCGAGGCACCCACACAGTACTCAGGGGAAACCTTAACAACAGTCCTAGTTCATCACAGGGGGCCATTAGGCCCGGGGGGCTCCGGCCCGGCTCTCCCCCGTTTGAATGGCCTGTAGGTGCAATGGGCGGATGGGAGTTCCTGCTGCTGCTGGGCTGCTCTTTCTCAGACCGAGGCCTTATCCTTACCCCGGGGCGCCCCCCCGAACCTCCTTACTCTGCTGGCTGGAGCCCCCCCCAGCCAGTCCCTGACCCGGGCCGGGGCCTCGCTGGGCTCACACGTGCTGGGCCCTACGGCTCCAGGGGTTTCCTTGGGGCTGGACCAGGCCGCGGCCCCACGGCCCTGGGCCCCCCCTGGCTCTGCCCGATGCCCTCTCCCCAATGCAGGCCGAGCGCCAGCTCCGGGCGCTGCAGCAGAAGGAGGTGCGGGCGCGGGGGGCCCTGCAGGGGCTGGCGAAGCAGGCGGCTGCCCTGCAGGACAAGTCCAGGGCCAGCCGGGGCCTGGCCACGCAGGCCAAGGAGAACGCGGAGCGAGCCACGCTGGCCACGGGGGCACTGGCCCAGGTGAGACCCCCGGCCCCCGCCAGGGCATGGGCACAGACAGGCTGGGTCCCCTTGGCTCCTTCATGCCAGCCCAGGCCCTCCCCCGCACTGCCTGCCTGCCCGTGCCCCCCCACAGCATCCCCCCAGCCCACGCCCTCCCCCGCCTGCCTGCCGGTGCCCCCCCCACAGCACCCCCCTAGCCCACACACTCCCCTCCCCCCACCTGTCTGCCCGTGCCCCCCACAGCACTCTCCCTCCCCCGCCTGCCTGCCTGTGCCCCCCCAGAGCACCTCCCCTCCCCCGCCTGCCTGCCAGTGCGCCCCACAGCACCCCCCCAGCCCACGCCCTCCCCCCACCTGCCTGCCCATGCCCCCCCACAGCACTCTCCCCTCCCCCACCTGTCTGCCCATGACCCTCCGAGCCGGGCGCCGGTGTGAGGCTGTGCCCGGGGGCCGGGACCCCTCCGAGCCGGGCGCCGGTGTGAGGCTGTGCCCGGGGGGCGGGACCCCTCCGAGCCGGGCGCCGGTGTGAGGCTGTGCCCGGGGGGCGGGACCCCTCCGAGCCGGGCGCCGGTGTGAGGCTGTGCCCGGGGGGCGGGACCCCTCCGAGCCGGGCGCCGGTGTGAGGCTGTGCCCGGGGGGCGGGACCCCTCCGAGCCGGGCGCCGGTGTGAGGCTGTGCCCGGGGGCCGGGACCCCTCCGAGCCGGGCGCCGGTGTGAGGCTGTGCCCGGGGGCCGGGACCCCTCCGAGCCGGGCGCCGGTGTGAGGCTGTGCCCGGGGGCCGGGACCCCTCCGAGCCGGGCGCCGGTGTGAGGCTGTGCCCGGGGGCCGGGACCCCTCCGAGCCGGGCGCCGGTGTGAGGCTGTGCCCGGGGGGCGGGACCCCTCCGAGCCGGGCGCCGGTGTGAGGCTGTGCCCGGGGGCCGGGACCCCTCCGAGCCGGGCGCCGGTGTGAGGCTGTGCCCCTGTGCCCAGGTGCTGGCGGCGGCGAGGCGGGGTACGCGGCGCTGGAGAGCAAGGTGGGCGGCTGGCCGGGGCCTCGGGCGAGGCTCTGCTCCGGGTGACCAGGCTCACGCAGGATGCCCAGCAGCTGCTGGACAAGGCCAGCGGCAGCCCAGAGGAGGCTGGAAGGTACCCGGGGGGCGGCGGGAGCAGTGCCCAGCCCCATGCGCCACGTGCTCCCCTCAGCGGCCCCTGCAACCTCCCCCCCACCGTTCCCAGCCCCAGGGCTTCCCTCAGGGCCCTGCATCCCCCCCCCGTTCCAGCCCCACGCGCTCCCTGCAATCCCCCCCCGTTCCCAGCCCCACGCGCTCCCCTGCATCCCCCCCCCACGTGCCCAGCCCCACGCGCTCCCCTGCATCCCCCCCCACGTGCCCAGCCCCACGCGCTCCCCTGCAACCTCCCCCACGTGCCCAGCCCCACGCGCTCCCCTGCAACCTCCCCCACGTGCCCAGCCCCACGCGCTCCCCTGCATCCCCCCCCACGTGCCCAGCCCCACGCGCTCCCCTGCATCCCCCCCGTTCCCAGCCCCACGCGCTCCCCTGCAACCTCCCCCACGTGCCCAGCCCCACGCGCTCCCCTGCATCCCCCCCTCACGTGCCCAGCCCCACGCGCTCCCCTGCAACCTCCCCCACGTGCCCAGCCCCACGCGCTCCCCTGCATCCCCCCCATGTGCCCAGCCCCACGCGCTCCCCTGCAACCTCCCCCACAACCTCCCCCACGTGCTCAGCCCCACGCGCTCCCCTGCAACCTCCCCCACATGCCCAGCCCCACGCGCTCCCCTGCAACCTCCCCCACATGCCCAGCCCCACGGGCTCCCCTGCATCCCCCCCACGTGCCCAGCCCCACGCGCTCCCCTGCATCCCCCCCACGTGCCCAGCCCCACACGCTCCCCTCCAACCTCCCCCACGTGCCCAGCCCCACGCGCTCCCCTGCAACCTCCCCCACAACCTCCCCCACGTGCCCAGCCCCACGCGCTCCCCTGCATCCCCCCCCCAGGTGCCCAGCCCCACGGGCTCTCGGGGAGGGGTCCGGGGGGCGTTGGCTGGCCGTGGCGGGGGCTGACCCGCTGTCCCCACCTGTCCCCAGAGCTGGAGCGGCGCTTTGAGGCCGGCGAGGAGCTGCTGGAGGCCAAGGCTGCGCGGCTGCAGGCGCTGGAGAGACGGGTCTCCGGGCTGCTGGAGGAGATCCGGGAGAAGGCCAACGCCTACGCCACCTGCTAGTGCCAGGGCGTCGCCCGCCGGGCCCCACTGCCAGTCTGGAGCGTGGCACCTTCCCTCTGCGGTGCCCCCCGGGCTGCGTTGTCCGGCCCCCCCCCCCTGCCGGGCTGCACTGTCCTGCCCCCCCCACCCGTCCCCGCCGGGGCTGCGTTGTCCTTCCCCCCCCCGCCGGGCTGCGTTGTCCTGCCCCCTCCCCCGCTGGGCCCCACTGCCAGTCTGGAGCGTGGCACCCCCCCCCCTGCCGGGCTGCACTGTCCCTGCCCCCCCCACCCGTCCCCGCCGGGCTGCGTTGTCCTGCCCCCCCCGCCGGGCTGCACTGTCCTGCCCCATCCCCGCCGGGCTGCGTTGTCCTTCCCCCGTCCCCGCCGGGCTGCACTGTCCTTCCTCCTCCCCCGCCGGGCCCCACTGCCAGTCTGGAGCGTGGTGCCTTCCTCTGCGGCGCCCTCCCGGCTGCCTTGTCCTGCCCTCCCCCACCGGGCTGCACTGTCCTGCCCCCTCCCCGCCAGGCTGCGTTGTCCTGCCCCCTCCCCCGCCGGGCTGCGTTGTCCTGCCCCCTCCCCTGCCGGGCTGCACTGTCCTTCCCCCTCCCCCCGCCGGGCCCCACTGCCAGTCTGGAGCGTGGTGCCTTCCCTCTGCGTTGCCCTCCTGCATTGTCCTGCCCCCCCTCTTCCGGGCTGCACTGTCCTGCCCCCCCCTCCCGCCGGGCTGCATTGTCCTTCTCCCCGCCCCCCCCCCTCCCGGCGGGCTGCGTTGTCCTGCCCCCTCCCCCGCCCGGGCTGCGTTGGTCCTGCCCCCTCCCCCGCCCCGGGCTGCATTGTCCTGCCCCCTCCCCAGGGCTGGGGGGCGCGGTGCCTGACCATGGCTGCTGGGCTGGGCCTGTGACCTTGGGCACTGGCCACCATTGGAAGGCTCAGTGGGCCCCATGGCAGCAGCTGGGGGCTCCCCTGGGGGAGCTGTGGGGGGGGGTGCCCTTCCCCTCCCCCTCCCCCCTTGCAATGCAGACTGGGCAAATGGACGAGGGATTTGGGTCCAACTCGTCCCCCTTCTCGGCCTGAATCGAAATAGGGAGCCCAGGCCCCCAGGACAGAGTATCGGGGGGGCGGGGGAGGGGCGGGTTAGGCTGGATCTGTAGAAGCAACAAAGGGTCCTGTGCATCTAGGACAGAGAGACACCCCCAGTGGGCCCCCCCATGGACACCCCCTGATCCACAGGGCCCCCCTACAGGGACCCGGGGCAGAGAGACACCCCCAGCAGGGCCCCAAATGACACCCCCCCATTCCACAGGTCCCCCCGGGGACACAGGCTCATGGTGTGATGAGGCCCCTGCCCCCCATCCCAGCCATTCATGGGATTATTTCCTGCCCCTCCCACACACCACCGCCCGTGGGGCTGGGGAACGCCCCACAGGGAGGGGCGGAGCCAAGTGCCCGCGCTGCCTGGGGGCTCAGAGCTGACGCTCAGGCCCCTCCAGTGGCAGGGATGCGCCAGCCACCCCACAGCCCCCAGACGCTTTGCCTGCCATAGGGGGATCCCAGGACTTCTGCCGGCAGCCTGCTCTGTGCCCATCAGTGCCCTGCCAGCTGCCAGCCAGCCAGGGCCTCTCGACTCATGGGCCGTGGGGCCCAGCAGCGTGCCACTCACGCCCCTCCCCCTTCTCTTTGTCTGCTTCTGGGGCCAAAGGTGTCACCTGGTCGCCCCCCCCCCCCCCCCCCGCCAGTCTCAGGTTACAGGTGCAAATAGCTGGCTGCGCCTGACCCGAGGGCCTCAACAAAAGCTCACCCCCAATTCCCACCACCGCAGTATTGGTGCAGCACACAGGGAAACCGAGGCACACAGTATTAGTATAGGACAGTAGGATTCACATGCAACACAACAAGATGAATAAAACCCCCAC
>JBAIAC010000513.1:65000-67429 GCA_037349315.1 Chelydra serpentina | reverse complement strand
TAGGGTTAGGGTTAGGGTTAGGGTTAGATTTAGGGTTAGGGTTAGACTTAGGGTTAGACTTAGGCTTAGGCTTAGGGTTAGGGTTAGGGTTAGATTTAGGGTTAGGGTTAGGGTTAGGGTTAGGGTTAGACTTAGGGTTAGGGTTAGACTTAGGGTTAGGGTTAGGGTTAAGGTTAGGGTTAGGGTTAGGGTTAGGGTTAGGGTTAGACTTAGGGTTAGGGTTAGGGTTAGGGTTAGGGTTAGGGTTAGACTTAGGGTTAGGGTTAGCATTAGGTTTAGGGTTAGGGTTAGGGTTAGGGTTAGGGTTAGGGTTAGGGTTAGGGTTAGGGTTAGGGTTAGGGTTAGGGTTAGATTTAAGGGTTAGGGTTAGGGTTAGGGTTAGACTTAGGGTTAGGGTTAGGGTTAGGGTTAGGGTTAGACTTAGGGTTAGGGTTAGGGTTAGGGTTAGGGTTAGGGTTAGGGTTAGCGTTAGGGTTAGGGTTAGGGTTAGGGTTAGGGTTAGACTTAGGGTTAGGGTTAGGGTTAGGGTTAGCATTAGGTTTAGGGTTAGGGTTAGGGTTAGGGTTAGGGTTAGGGTTAGGGTTAGGGTTAGGGTTAGGGTTAGATTTAGGGTTAGGGTTAGACTTAGGGTTAGGGTTAGGGTTAGGGTTAGGGTTAGGGTTAGGGTTAGACTTAGGGTTAGGGTTAGGGTTAGGGTTAGATTTAGGGTTAGATTTAGGGTTAGGGTTAGACTTAGGGTTAGACTTAGGGTTAGGGTTAGGGTTAGGGTTAGGGTTAGACTTAGGGTTAGGGTAGACTTAGGGTTAGGGTTAGGGTTAGGGTTAGCATTAGGTTTAGGGTTAGGGTTAGGGTTAGGGTTAGGGTTAGGGTTAGGGTTAGGGTTAGGTTTAGGGTTAGATTTAGGGTTAGGGTTAGACTTAGGGTTAGGGTTAGGGTTAGGGTTAGGGTTAGGGTTAGGGTTAGACTTAGGGTTAGGGTTAGGGTTAGGGTTAGGTTTAGGGTTAGATTTAGGGTTAGGGTTAGACTTAGGGTTAGACTTAGGGTTAGGGTTAGGGTTAGGGTTAGGGTTAGACTTAAGGTTAGGGTTAGGGTTAGGGTTAGGGTTAGGGTTAGACTTAGGGTTAGGGTTAGGGTTAGGGTTAGGGTTAGACTTAGGGTTAGGGTTAGGGTTAGGGTTAGGGTTAGGGTTAGATTTAGGGTTAGGGTTAGGGTTAGGGTTAGGGTTAGGGTTAGGGTTAGACTTAGGGTTACGGTTAGGGTTAGGGTTAGGGTTAGGGTTAGGGTTAGACTTAGGGTTAGGGTTAGGGTTAGGGTTAGGGTTAGGGTTAGGGTTAGACTTAGGGTTAGGGTTAGCATTAGGTTTAGGGTTAGGGTTAGGGTTAGGGTTAGGGTTAGGGTTAGGGTTAGGGTTAGACTTAGGGTTAGGGTTAGGGTTAGACTTAGGGTTAGGGTTAGGGTTAGGGTTAGGGTTAGGGTTAGACTTAGGGTTAGGGTTAGGGTTAGGGTTAGACTTAGGGTTAGGGTTAGACTTAGGGTTAGGGTTAGGGTTAGGGTTAGGGTTAGACTTAGGGTTAGGGTTAGACTTAAGGTTAGGGTTAGGGTTAGGGTTAGGGTTAGGGTTAGACTTAGGGTTAGGGTTAGGGTTAGGGTTAGGGTTAGACTTAGGGTTAGGGTTAGGGTTAGGGTTAGGGTTAGGGTTAGATTTAGGGTTAGGGTTAGGGTTAGGGTTAGGGTTAGGGTTAGGGTTAGACTTAGGGTTACGGTTAGGGTTAGGGTTAGGGTTAGGGTTAGGGTTAGACTTAGGGTTAGGGTTAGGGTTAGGGTTAGGGTTAGGGTTAGGGTTAGACTTAGGGTTAGGGTTAGCATTAGGTTTAGGGTTAGGGTTAGGGTTAGGGTTAGGGTTAGGGTTAGGGTTAGGGTTAGACTTAGGGTTAGGGTTAGGGTTAGGGTTAGGGTTAGACTTTAGGGTTAGGGTTAGGGTTTGGGTTAGGGTTAGGGTTAGGGTTAGGGTTAGGGTTAGACTTAGGGTTAGGGTTAGGGTTAGGTTTAGGGTTAGATTTAGGGTTAGGGTTAGACTTAGGGTTAGACTTAGGGTTAGGGTTAGGGTTAGGGTTAGACTTAGGGTTAGGGTTAGGGTTAGGGTTAGGGTTAGGGTTAGGGTTAGCGTTAGGGTTAGGGTTAGGGTTAGACTTAGGGTTAGGGTTAGGGTTAGGGTTAGGGTTAGGGTTAGACTTAGGGTTAGACTTAGGGTTAGGGTTAGGGTTAGGGTTAGGGTTAGGGTTAGCGTTAGGGTTAGGGTTAGGGTTAGGGTTAGGGTTAGGGTTAGGGTTAGACTTAAGGTTAGGGTTAGGGTTAGGGTTAGGGTTAGGGTTAGACTTAGGGTTAGGGTTAGGGTTAGGGTTAGGGTTAGACTTAGGGTTAGGGTTAGG
>JBAIAC010000512.1:0-60493 GCA_037349315.1 Chelydra serpentina | reverse complement strand
TTTTGACTGCCGCTGCACACTGCATGGACACTCCAAGATCTTTTCCTGATTAGTTGTAGCTAAATTAGCCCCCATCATATTCTATGTATAGTTGGGGTTATTTTTTCCAATGTACATTACTTTACATTTAGCCACATTAAATGTCATTTGCCATTTTATTGCCCAAATCATTTAGTTTTGTGAGATCTTTTTGTAGTTCTTCACAGTCTGCTTTGGTCTTAACTATCTTGAGCAGCTTAGTATCATCTGCAAACTTTGCCACCTCATTGTTTACCCCTTCTTCCAAATCATTTATGAATAAGTCGAATAGGATTGGTCCTAGGACTGACCCTTGGGGAACACCACTAGTTACCCCTCTCCATTGTGAAATTTACCATTTATTCCTACCCTTTGCTCTCTTTGTACCAAAAGGGGAGATGGTTGCTTCTAAAGGAAGGAGAAGATTAAACATAGCCGAAGAGCATGGGATTTGAACCCATGCGTGTAAAGCACAATGGATTAGCAGTCCATCACCTTAACCACTCGGCCACCTCATCTGAGCTGTTAAAAAAAGGACAGGAGCATAAATCGAAGGCCAGCAGAGATAGGACAATCAGGAGTTTATAAATACTAAGTGTAAGCAGGGGTCTGGATGAGCTCCCCCCTCACATCGAGTGACGAGCTGGGGAAAGACTTCAGGACCAGACCGTGTTTGCACAGACGCCCCTACTCGGCCTGGGTATGCAGCATGATGGGGCCGCTTTGCTCTGGGTCAGGGAGTGGGAGTGAGGACTCAGGGCCTTTCTCTAGCCCATTCCACCGGGGTCGTGGATAAGCCAGGAAAGTTTGCTACACTAGCAGGACCATAAGCCCCTTTACACTGGCACTCTGTCCTCATCGCTTCTCTCCCTCTCTCCCCTTGGGTCTCTCAGCACCTGGCCCCACAGCGCTTCCTGCCAGCCCCAGACTGCGCTGTCTGGGCCTTCGGCCTGTGGGTGTGAGCCTCTCTCTGACTCCTAAGGACTCAGCAGGAGCAAGGGGCCTGTCCAGGAAATGGCCAGGGCTTCTGGGAACCCGGGGGTGCTCTGGACACCACCAGGGATCATTTGGCTCCTGGCACACAAGGGAACTTAAAAAGCTGAGAGCCCAGACATGGGGCTTGGACCCCAGACTAGGAGCTTGATGCTCTACTGACTGAGCTAGCCCAGTTCAGTGAGTGTAGCTGCCCCCTTCCACCACAAGAGCAGGCAGGTAAAACAGAGACAAAAAAAAGTCCCTGGAGCCCTTCCTCTTTTTATCCATGGCCACAGCCCATCAGCAGGATTCCTCCTGCTCCTCCCTCCTGTGGCCCAGTGTGACTAAATCTCCGCACCTAGACTTCGACTCCTTGTGCCCAGAGTGTCTCTGTCCCCGCCGTAGATGAGCCGACAAACACAGTGTCCGTCTTTTCCAAAGAAGTGGCTTGGAGAGACTTTCCCCGTGTGACCGTGTGGCCTAATGGATCAGGCATCTGACTTCGGATCAGACGCTTGAGGGTTCGAGTCCCTTCACGGTTGTACTTTGTTCACTTTCCCCTTTGTGCTGCAAGTCCTGCTCCTTCAGGGCTGGAGCCTCTTCTTGGCCGCTCTGGCCAATGCTCTGGTTCAGCTAGAGCCCTGGGAAGGAGGTTGTCAGGGTTCACTCTGAACTCTAGGGTACAGATGTGGGGACCTGCATGAAAGACTCCCCCTAAGCTTATTTTTACCAGTTTAGGATAAAAACGTCCCCAAGGCACGTTTTTGTCCTTGAACATTAAGGTGCCACCACCAAGTGATTTAAACAAACATTCAGGGTGGTGTAACGAAGTGGGACTGTTCCTAAAATTTCCTCTGAATACTGAGTGTGTGCCTCAGTTTCCCCTATGCCTCAGTTTCCCCTCTGCATTTCTTAAGTCTCTAGGTGGTGGGATAAGGGGTGTGATTGTTGCAAAGCCCTAGAGGGCCAGTGTGATGGGAGAATGGCCGATACGCTGTCTCCTGGCAACTGCTGGCCTGGGCCCCTTCCCTGCAAAGGTGCCGGCTGAAGGGGTTGGGGAACAAAGGGATCAGGTGATCTCCTGGCCCAGGAAGGAGACAAAGGCAGAGGAGGGCTGGAGAGTTTGGAGCTGGCTGGGCACATGGAGGGAGGTCCAGATGGACCTCTGGCCTCCCCACCCCCCAAGATGGACCTGACTGAGGGGTCCTGTTCTCTGTACCTACAAGCTCTGGTTTAGACCCTGTTCCTGTCATCTAATAAACCTCCTGTTTCACTGGCTGGCTGAGAGTCACGTCTCTCCATTCTGCATTTCCATTCTGTTCAGAGTTCCACTCAACAGGGATGCCTATAATGAATGGAAACACCCAACATTTTCCTGTGCAAATACATAGAAGCCTAGCAAACACGTCCCTCGGCTGACATCAGTTCCAATCCCTCTAGTTTATGTTTTCATCAATTAAACAAAGATATAATATCAAGTATTATAAGTATTATAATTATATAATAAGTATTATATAAGTATTATAAGTAACTGCAGAGTTAGTGTAGTACCAGATAGTTAATTGCACAGTCTGACTTCTCTAGTCTCACTTTCTGGTCTCATTGATCACTTGGGTAGAAACAACAAGGGTTTGGTGCTTTTGTTTCTTGTTTTTTTCTCCCTTTATTTTCTCCTCAGGAATGTGTGATCTTGAGCGTGTTATTTTAAGTTCCCTCTGGGTCAGGAAAATTCCATCTCCTTGAAATAGGTGGGGAAGTGGCGTGTTTCTATAACCTAAAATAAAGGAACTTTTGTAAAGCAGTTTCATCTTTAAATCTGCTGGGATAAAAATAGTAACTAGTAAATTCCACAGCCAGACATCAGACCAGGATCAATTGATGGGGCCGGGATCAATTAATTACAGAAGAAAGAAACTCTTACTTTATAAGCATGTCTTTCTTAACTTCCTTAAATATTATGTAGTAAATGAACTATATCACGTGGGTTGTTCAATGCCATGAGGCTTTAAATAAAAAAATAACTAAAATAAATAAGTAAAATAAAGGTGCATTTCTTGCCTTTCCCATATTTTTCATATGTGCCAGAGCCCCGCCCCCAGGAGCTGCCCCGCCCCCGGGCCATGCCAGAGCCCCGCCCCCAGGAGCTCCCCGGCCCCGGGCTCTGGGCTTTGTTCTCCCGGCTCCCTGGCACCAGCACTGAGCATGCGCAGTAACAGCTGTTAACACGCTCCCTGAGCTGGGCTGAAGAGGGCGGAAGCGGCTCCCGGGGCAGGATGGGAGATGTAGTTCGTGGCGCTCCTGAAGGGACCGGAAGTGACGTTATGAACGCGCCGTTGAAGAGTTTTGTGTCTCGCGGCTCTGGGGGAGAGAAGGCTGGTGGCAGCTGGAGAAAGTCATCACGTGGGTTGGGCAGAGAAGACGGTTTAATTAAGGTCACTTCCCAGCACAGACCCCGCTGGGGGAGCAGCAGCTGCTAAGCCTGGTCGCCCAGATCACGATGGAGGCTGCAGCGTCTGACCCAGGAAGCTGAACCCCAATATCCTGAGCAGAGAGGGGCAGGGCGTTGGAGCAGCCTTCCCTCCTTGAGCTCTCTGGGGGGAGCAGCTAATGAGAGCCCCTCCTCACAGGGGGAATTGCTGATCTCATTTGCCCCACTGTCGATCTGGAGTCACTCCTCGTCTGTCCAGGCAGTGACTCTGGATTAACAGTGGTGTCCGTGACACCAGGTTTCAGGAAGAACGAGTCCAGAGCGCTGTGGGAGAGACCGTTGTGGGGCAGCGCGAACCCCCTTCCCCCCTCCCGCACCCCCAGATCTAGGACAAGGACTCGGGGGATGAATTGTCCCAATGGAACCGGACGTTTCCGCAGTTTTCCAGAGGGGAGAAAAGCAGAATAGGGGATGTCACATTCCCAGCCCCCAGCCAGGGGCCCCCGACCCCCCTCAGAGCCCATACCCACAGGCAGGGGCCCCAGACCCCCCCAGAGCCCAGACCCCGAGCCAGGGGCCCCAGACCCCCCACAGAGCCCAGCCCCTAGCCAGGGGCCCCAGACCCCCCCCCCACAGCCCAGACCCCCAGCCAGGGGCCCCAGACCCCCAGCCAGGGCCCCCAGCCAGGGGCCCCAGACCCCCCCCAGAACCCAGACCCCCAGCCAGGGGCCCCAGACCCCCCCCAGAGCCCAGACAGGACCCCAGATACCCCCTGAGCCCAGACCCCCAGCCAGGGGCCCCAGACCCCCAGCCAGGGGCTCCAGACCGCCCCAGAGCCCAGGCCCCAGCCAGGGGCCCCAGACCCCCCCAGAGCCCAGAGCCCAGCCAGCGGCCCCAGACCCCCCCAGAGCCCAGCAAGGGGCCCCAGACCCCCCCAGAGCCCAGCCCCCAGCCAGGGGCCCCAGACCCCCCCCCAGGGGCCCCAGACCCCCCCCAAGAGCCCAGACCCCCAGCCAGGGGCCCCAGACCCCCCCAGAGCCCAGACCCCAAGCCAGGGGCCCCAGACCACCCCAGAGCCCAGCCCCCAGCCAGGGGCCCCAGTCCCCTTCCAGAGCCCGTCCCCCAGCCAGGGGCCCCAGACCCCCCAAGAGCCCAGACCCCCAGCCAGGGGCCCCAGACCCCCCCCCAGAGCCCAGACCCCCAGCCAGGGGCCCCAAACCCACCCAGAGCCCAGACCCCCAGCAAGGGGCGCCAGACCCCCCCCAGAGCCCAGACCCCGTGCCAGGGGCCCCAGACCTCCCCAGAGCCCAGACCCCCAGCCAGGGGCCCCAGACCCCCAGCCGGGGGCCCCAGACCCCCCCCAGAGCCCAGCCCCCAGGCAGGGGCCCCAGACCCCCCCCAGAGCCCAGCCCCCAGACAGGGGCCCCAGAGCCCCCCAGAGCCCAGCCCCCAGCCAGGGGCCCCAGACCCCCCCCCAGAGCCCAGCCCCCAGCCAGGGGTCCCAGACGCCCCCCCCAGAGCCCAGCACCCAGCCAGGGACCCCAGACCCCCCCCAGAGCCCCAGCCAGGGGCCCCAGACCCCCAGCCAGGGGCCAGCCCCCAGCCAGGGGCCCCAGACCCCCGCCAGACCCCCAGCCAGGGGCCCCAGCCCCCAGCCAGGGGCCCCAGACCCCACCCAGAGCCCAGCCCCCAGCCAGGGGCCCCAGACCCCCAGCCAGGGGCCCCAGACGACCCCAGACCCCCAGCCAGGGGCCCCAGACCCACCCAGAGCCCAGCCAGGGGCCCTAGAGCCCCCCAGAGCCCAGCCCCCAGCCAGGGGCCCCAGACCCCCCCCAGAGCCCAGCCCCCAGCCAGGGGTCCCAGACGCCCCCCCCAGAGCCCAGCACCCAGCCAGGGACCCCAGACTCCCCCCCAGAGCCCAGCCAGGGGCCCCAGACCCCCAGCCAGGGGCCCCAGACCCCCCCAGAGCCCAGCCCCCAGCCAGGGGCCCCCAGATCCCCAGCCAGGGGACCCAGACCCCCAGCCAGGGGACCCAGCCCCCCCCCAGATCCCAGCCCCCAGCCAGGGGCCCCAGACCCCCCCCAGAGCCCAGCCCCCAGCCAGGGGTCCCAGACGCCCCCCCCAGAGCCCAGCACCCAGCCAGGGACCCCAGACCCCCCCCCAGAGCCCAGCCAGGGGCCCCAGACCCCCAGCCAGGGGACCCAGACCCCCCCAGAGCCCAGCCCCCAGCCAGGGGCCCCAGATCCCCAGCCAGGGGACCCAGACCCCCAGCCAGGGGACCCAGACGCCCAGCAAGGGGCCCCAGACCCCAGCCAGGGTCCCCAGACCCCCGCCCCCAGCCAGGGGTCCCAGACCCCCGCAGAGCCCAGGCCCCAGACCCCCGCCAGACCCCCAGCCAGGGGCCCCAGCCAGGGGCCCCAGACCCACCCAGAGCCCAGCCCCCAGCCAGGGGCCCCAGACCCCCAGCCAGGGGCCCCAGACGACCCCAGAGCCCAGACCCCCAGCCAGGGCCCCCAGCCAGGGGCCCCAGACCCACCCAGAGCCCAGCCAGGGGCCCTAGAGCCCCCCAGAGCTCCACCTCAGCTTCCCCCCCCTCGGGGGTCACCAGCTCTTCTCCCCCCGCCCCGATCTGCGCATGCCCAGAGCCGGGAGACACAAAACTCTTCAACGGCATGTTCGTAACGTCACTTCCGCGCCAGGAACTACATCTCCCAGCCTGCCCCGGGAGCCGCTTCCGCCCTCTTCAGCGCATTTCAGGTAGCGTGTTAACAGCTGTTACTGCGCATGCTCAGTGCTGGTGCCAGGGAGCCGGGAGAACAAAGCCCAGAGCCCGGGGGCGGGGCAGCTCCTGGGGCGGGGCTCTGGCTCCATTGGGAGCCGGGGGCGGGTCAGCTCCTGGGGGCGGGGCTCTGGCTCCATTGGGAGCCGGGGGCGGGGCAGCTCCTGGGGGCGGGGCTCTGGCTCCATTGGGAGCCGGGGGCGGGTCAGCTCCTGGGGGCGGGGCTCTGGCTCCTTTGGGAGGCGGGGGCGGGGCAGCTCCTGGGGGCGGGGCTCTGGCTCCTTTGGGAGGCGGGGGCGGGGCAGCTCCTGGGGGCGGGGCTCTGGCTCCTTTGGGAGCTGGGGGCGGGTCAGCTCCTGGGGGCGGGGCTCTCGCACAGCCCGGGGGTGGGGCAGCTCCTGGGGGCGGGGCTCTGGCTCCATTGGGAGCCGGGGGCGGGTCAGCTCCTGGGGGCGGGGCTCTGGCTCCTTTGGGAGGCGGGGGCGGGGCAGCTCCTGGGGGCGGGGCTCTGGCTCCATTGGGAGCCGGGGGCGGGGCTCTGGCACTGCTCGGGGGCGGGGCAGCTCCTGGGGGCTCCGTGTCTGACAAAAAGCCCCACACAAAGCTTTCCCCCTCCCAAGATTTGAAAGTATCTTGTCCCCTTATTGGTCAGATGCCAGCCAGGTCAGGTGTCAGTCTGGCTACCTGCATTTCTTAACCCTTTACTGGTAAGAGGATTTTATCTGCATCAGGCCCTCTCCCCCTTCCCTTTATATTTATGACAGGGCCATTTCCTGCCTCTCTTTCAGACAGAAGCACAATTTTCTTTGCACAGACCCAGGAACAGCAAGATCTGTCTCTGTCCCTTGTGCAAAGCAGGGGGGCAAATTCCCTGGACCCGTCCTCTTCTGTAATGGAACCAACGGACGAGCAGGGGGCCCTGGGCCCATCCAGCCCTGCCAGTGAGATGTTCCCTCCCCTTCTCCTTAGTGCTGCTGCTGTTATTTCATGGAGTGTCTGGGATGGGGGAAAAGCTGAGTTCACTCCAGGTGGAGGGAAAAAAGGACCCTGAAAATCTCAGGGCCTCGGGGAAAACCCAACTGCTGCTACCGGGAAAACTGCGGTGCTGGAGATCTGCATGGGAATGGGACTGTGTGAACTGTCAAGGTGGGGAATGAATAACAATCTACGGCGAGATCCACCTCATTAACCACCGACACAGGCTAATCACGCTGCAGAGAGACGGGAAACCGGGAGCGATTCTTTGCTGTTCAGCCATAGAAACAGGGACCCAATTGCACCGCAGTGAATGTGCTGGGGAAAGCTGGACTTTACAGGCAGGTGGAAATAGCAGATCCTAGAAACACCTGGAGCTCCCCACCCCACTTCTGCCACCAGGGGCAGGAGTTGAGCTGCTCAAAGCGCCCCCCCACCACCATGACCTTCCAGCAGGGGGTGGCAGCACCCCCCACCCCAAATGCAGGGGAGAGGGCTGAGTGTATCTCTGCACCCTGAATCCAGGGCACGACTCTCTCTCCCCACACATAGAATCTGCCTCTGCTGCAAAGTGACCCCAAAGAAGCAGCAGCCTCCAGGACAGCAGGATTGGCCTCAGAGCAGGGACTGTGTCCCCCATGCCGCTGTGAGGCTGCTGGATGCTCTGGAGACAGTGTTAGCCAAATGGGCTCATTTCCCCCTGGAGCTGCCCAATTACCCCAAGGAGGCACGGAGAGACAAGAGGACAGATACCAGACCCTTTATTAGTCAGTCAGCTGAAAGGGTGCTCTACTCGGCTAGTGCCCGAGAAAGAGACACACCTTACAAGCACAACTGGGCTTCTTTTATACAGAGAGACAAACAACTTAGCGTGTCTAAATTCTGCTAACCCATGCATTGTTTAAATTCAGTTCTAGTAGTAATCAGGATACATCTATTTAGCTTCCCATCCTTCACATTCCTTTCCCAGGGTCGGGGGCATCCGTCCAGCCCGCTCCCCTTGTCCATATATCTTCTATACATCCTGTATACGTACAGCTTCATGCATGGGAAACCACCGTGAGGACTGAGATAAGCATGTTTACTAGGATAACAAGCAGAAGCCGAGATAAGCATGTTTTTCAGTTTTTGGGCCTAACAAGATCCCCCCTAAAAAGCATTTTGAGAGCCTTATGGCCCCCAATCCTCAGCCTTCACTGGCTGGTATACGGCCATCATTTGTTGGTGTATAATTTGATTAGCCATTCGTCGGACTAATGCAACTACACAGGGAGCAAAGCAAGCTAGGGTTAATAGGGTTGTAATAAAGAGTATAAAGAGAAGAAGGCCTTCTCGGAGCCATCCCAGTTGCGGTAACCAGGACGTGAACCAGTCCATATTCCACCCACCCCATGTTTGGGAGCTTCCAGCGGTCAATGCGGGATCAACGGACCGCCTCTCCCTAATCAAGTCGTCATATACCTTAATTCCTAATTTATTTCCCTGAATTTGGGGTAATAGAAAGAACAAGGGCCTAATGTACCCAACATAACATATTCCTGACCAATTTGGAGGCAATCTTCGATAAACGTATTGCCCACATATCCAGTAATGGCCTTTTAGGGCCCATTGTCCATTCGCAAAGGGGCCATCCCAGGTCTCGGGGTAGTCCTCGGGGCCCGGTTCTTCATAATACAAAGGGTTACCCGTCTCCAGGGGCCCCCCTAGTACAATTACAACCAAATCTAGGGCTATTGGTAGTAGACCAGAAATGGTTAAAATGGGTTACCCGAGTTCCATTAGAGTGTTGCCATGCCCACTGATACCAGCGTACCACGTGGTCCTTGCTAGTGGTATTGTCTCGCTAGCAACTTGCATACAGGCCATCGAAGAACCTATCCCGTGCTACCGCCTTGCAACCTTCACCCGAAGGGTGTTGGGCAGAACATTTTACCCAACTATTGTTGGTAAGCTTTACATGGGTGTGGTTCCATCGCCCCTGATATTTAGAACAGTCATACGGGCGACAATAGGGATCCCAGCAATCAAACCCTGGGGATAGAGTCCAATCGCACTTACTTTCTCCCTCTCGCCTTGTCCGATTAAGGCAAAGAATACCCATTCCATAAGAATAAAGCCGCCAGGGGCTACTATCCTCAGTCCAAACTCCTGTTCCATCGTGGACTATGCTCAAAGTACTGAGCCACCATTTGGGCTGTACTGGCTGGGCTACCCAAGGCCATTCATTTAATTCCCCTGGGCCTCCACACACCCATCAGTTACTGAGGTTAAAGGAGTTTGCTATTGTCTCCCCCAGCTGTAAAAACCTATTTTCCCAACCATAATAGTGATGGAAGTACATAAACAGAGATATTAACAACAACGTCATTATCTTTTTCTAAACAGTCCCTTTAGTCCGTCCAGTTGCTGATACTCCCAGGTGGAGTCTTCGCCTGTGCCACCCCGGGCGTCCGGAGCCGGGGCGGGCAGAGGGCTGGTGTCCTCTTCCGATGATTCAGTCTCCGGGTTAGGGTTCAGAAACCGCTTTACCCGCGTATGGTGTGTCCATTTGTCACTTCCAAGAACTTTAACTGCAGCTTGGCTGATGAGCGAGACAGTGTGCGGGCCGTCCCACCGTGGTGTAAGGGGGTCACGCTTCCACTTCTTGACAAGGACCTGATCACCAATCTGGAACGGGTGCACGGGCTGATCCAAGGGAAGGGCCTGAAAAGGCACCGCGTATTGATGCAGCTGTAACGAAACAGATTACAGCCCAGAGACCTGTTTCCATAAGGAGTCCTTCCCCATTTCCCAGTTTACATCCTCCCGGAACCCCGGGATAAGGATTCGGGGACGGAACCCGAAGACCAGTTCAAATGGTGAAAGCTTAAGACCCTTACGCGGGGCCCTTCAAATGCGGGTAAGGGCGAGCGGCAGCGCATCAAGCCACTTTAAACTAGACTCTGTGCATAGTTTAGTGAGGGTATCCTTGAGAGTTCTGTTCATTCTTTCTACCTGACCCGAGCTCTGTGGCCTCCAGGGTGTATGCAACTTCCATTGTATACCGAGTGTCTGGGACACCTGTAGGACCACTTGTGAGGTAAAGTGGCTTCCCTGATCAGACTCAATCGTTTCAGGGAGGTGGAATCGGGGAAGTATTGCAACAGGACCTTAGTAACAGCCCGGGCCTGACAATGCCGGGTGGGGTAACACTCTACGCATCTAGTAAGTTGATCCACAAATACAAGTAAGTATTTATAACCCCTGCAAGGGGCATTTCTGCAAAGTCAACTTGCCACCTCTGGAAAGGGTATGTGGCCCATGGCCGGCCTCCCATTGGGGCGGGAGGGCCACACCCCTTTTGGTTGGTTCGTTGACAAACAGGGCAATTAATTCTCTGGGCTTCCACATGCATGCCCAGCCCCTTAAGGGATCGGGTGGCCAAATCAACCATTGCCCCCGACCCCATATGTCCCTCTTTATGCATGTGCCGAAGAATTTCCTGAAGTACTGGTCGGGGGACAAAATTTCCCCCCCCCCCCCCCCCGGTAATTTCCACCATCCAGAAGGAACCTGCCGGGCCCCCGCAGCCTGCGCGTGGCATACTTCCTCAGCTGTGTATTGGGGAGGGGGGTTTTTAGCTTCTGTATCTTGAACCAAGAGGAGCCACGAGGCCCCTTCCCGTGTGGCCTCCTTTGTGGCCTAATCAGCCAATTGATTATATCTACGCTGTTCGGCCTCCGGGGCCCTTCCAAGGTCACACACATGTATTACGGCAACCCGGAGGGGAAGCATCAGGGCCTCAAGAAGTCTTTTGATGAGGCTCCCATGTGAAATTCTTTGGCCTGACGCTGTGATAAATCCCCTTTCTCTCCACAGGGTCCCGTGAGCATGTACCACCATGTAGGCATAGCGACTATCAGTAAACAGGTTAATAGTTTTCCCGGTCCCCAACCAGAGAGCCTCAATAAGAGCCACTAGTTCCGCCGCTTGGGCAGACAAATTAGGGCTAAGTTTAAACTTGTGTGCTTCTTTGCCCTTAATTACTACTGCTGCTCCGGTATACCGCTTGCCATCTATCACATAACTGGACCCGTCAACGTACCCTTCAATTTCAGGGTTGGGCCAAGGCAAGTCCGAGAGATCAGGGCGGGGTTTGGTTTCCTGTTGCAAGACTTCAATACAGTCATGAGTGGGGCTAGCCTCATGGGAAATTCGAGGATCGGGCAATAGGGTAGCTGGGTTGAGGGAGCTAACTGTCCTAAAGGTTAAGTTAGGGGCTAGCAAGAGCCCTACTTCATATCTGGTATGTCGGCTGGGATTTAGATGCTTTTCCCCTGCACCTGTCCCTAGTATTTGAGGCACCCCGTGGGGGACCACAACCTCAGTGTCCCCCCCAGGGTCAACTTCTCAGCCTCCTGTACAAGGAGAGCGGTTGCTGCAACAGCCCGTAAACAGGCAGGCCATCCCTTGGTGACAGGGTCCAACACCTTTGAGTAGTATCCAATGGGTCGCCAGGTTGGTCCCGACCTTTGGCACAGAACTCCAGCAGCCACCCCTCCCCTCTCATGAACGTATAGGGTGAATGGCCTCCATGGGTCTAGGAGGGCTAGAGCGGGAGGCTGAACCAAGGCCTTTTAGCTCTCGAAATGCTTTTTCCATCTCTCTGGTCCACGTCCAATGGAGCAGACCCTCTTTAGTTAAGGATTCATATAGTGGTTTGGCTCTTCCCCCGTAGTCAGGGATCCAGAGCCGACAAAAGCCAGTCAGTCCCAGAAATGCCCTTAGTTCTCGGGGGTTTTGGGGCTGAGGGCTATCAAGTATAACCTGGATTCTTTCTTTACCCTGACTACGACTTCCTTGGCACAAGTGATACCCAAGGAAAGTGACCTGCTGCTTAACCAGTTGTGCTTTTTCCTTTGAGACCTTATAGCCCTGTGCCCCAAGGTAATTAAGGAGCTCTATAGTTTGCTCTTTACAGGCTGCCTCTGTTTCAGTACTTAAGAGCAAATCATCACAATACTGGCCTATGTTACATGAAGGGTGTTTAGCCAGGAATGGGGCGAGGTCCCTTCTTAACTGGCTGCCAAAAAAAATCTCAGGTGCACAGGTAAGTCCTTGTGGGACAACGGTCCAAAGGTATTGAGCTTTGTAGTGGGTATCTGGGTCCTCCCACTCAAAGGCAAACAGTCTCTGAGACTCCAGATCAAGGGGAATGGAAAAGAAGGCATCTTTTAAATCTATGACAGAGAACCAGCTGTGATTTTTGGGAACTTGGCCCAGAATAGTATGGGGATTCGGGACAACTGGATAGGGGGCTTCTATTAACTTGTTAATTTGTCTTAGGTCCTGGACCAACCGATACTGCCCATTAGGCTTAGGCACCCCCATTATCGGAGTATTATATGGGGACGTGCCTTCCCTGAGCCACCCGCACTGCAGAAACTTTTGAATCAGAGGTTTTAACCCGATTCTAGTGGTTAGCTTAAGGGGGTATTGTCGAATTCGGACTGGGCTGCTTCCCTCCTTAAGGGAAATATGCACTGGTGAAGCATTCCGGGCCGAGCGACACCTCCCTTCTCCGCCCAAACCTTAAGGTTAACCCCTGACAGCTGGCTCCCTTCACTCCTCCCCTGGCATTCCGGGGAGTGATTCCTAGCACTTATCAGGGCCATCTGGTAGTTAGAGGATTGCTGAGTCCAACTTCCATAGTCCCTTTGTCGAACGAGATTTCCGCCTGCAGTTTAGTGAGGATATCTCCTCCGAGCAGCGCGATGGGGCCATAAACAAACTGGTGGGAAATTTGACGGTCCCCTATTTTCACTAGGAGAGGCAAAATTTTTTCCAAAGCTGTAGTTTGCTCTCTATCCCTTGGACCATGGCACGTCCCCGAGCTCTACCTCGGGGAGCCTTATTAAGGGGGAGCAAACTAAGGGTGGCCCCAGTATCAATAAGGGCTTCAATAGGGTGGCCCCCCCCCACTTTAATTTTTACCGTGGGATCCAGGCTGTCAGCTTGCGCCGCCCGGAGGGGCTGCTGGGTCCCCCGGCCCCCCCTATGGGGAAGATTCCTCCCCTGAACGTCCCGTACCGTTGTAGAGGATGGGAAGGGACGGGGATTTATCTTTACGTTCCCTTCCCATGGCCTGTCGCCGGGGGCATTCATTCTTCCAGTGCCCCTCTTCCTTACAGATAGCACACTGATTTCGACCCAGGCGAGGGCCCCTCCCCTTCCCAGGTGGCCCTGGCCGTCCCTTAACTTTGTCCCCCCTTCCTTCATATCCTTCTCTTAGGGCCATGGCTAAAACACGGGCCCCTTTCTTCCGCTCCTCATCATTCCTTCGATCATAAACCTTCATGGCAATTTCTAAAAGTTCCTCTATATTTTTGCCCAACGCCCCCTCCAGTTTCTGCAACTTCTTTCTAATGTCCTCATAGGACTGTCCAATGAAAAGGGGGGATTAGTACCCGTTTCCCATTGATATCCTCAGGATCGAGGTTTGTGTATCTCTTACAGGTATTACAAAGCCGCTCATAAAAAGCAGCTGGGTTTTCATTTCTTTCCTGTCTTATATTATATATAGAGATATTGGTCCCAATGCCCATCTCGGGACACAATGCTATGTACAACTTGTACAATTTCTAGTCTGACTGTCCCTCCCTCAGGCCATTCCACCCCGAATGTCGTCCATTCATGAGCACAGAATTTTACAAGATTGTCTTTACATAATACAATTCCATAATCAGCCTGGCATCTAAATGCCTTCCAGTTATCCAGCATACATCCCAGGGGTGTGCCGGAGAAAGTACTTTGACCGGACCCCATTATGCTTTAACCCAGAGTTTTCCAAGACAGAGATATCGAGAGGGGGGGAGGGAAAGGGATCTAGTTCTAACTCAGATATCTGCTGGGTCACGAGGTTCGGCTGACCCCCCTTGCAATCAAGATATCCTGGTCACCGGGTTTCCCCTCGCAGGAGTCTTGGGGCGGCTGAAGTCAGCTTAAGCCTCAGACCTGTCAGCGGCACTCATTCATCTTTCACACAGATCCCTTCATCAGTTACAATCTCGGTTTCCAACACACCATTCAGAGGAGAAACAAGATTACCCCTCCCAGAAACAAGAGTAACCCCTGAGGTTGCTCCCAGTCCCAATAATTGTTAGAAACGGTACCCTTTAACCAAAAACACAACAACAAGACATTTACAAAGCTACAATAATGTTAATATACCTTCCTGTATACAGGCTGCCTAGGGGATTTCCACTGTCCAACCCACACCCCGGGGGCGTTATTCCTCAAACCCGGGAGGTAAACGCACTTACCGCCCGAAGTGGCCGCGTCCGGCAGTCAGACTTCCCCTTCTTCTGGAGCCGTCTTGCTTCCGTGACCTTCAGAGTTCTCTTCAGAGAGGACGCAGCCGCCCCGGCCGATTGTGACGACCCGAGGCCCGAGAAAACCAACAGCTCGAGGTGGCCACTCCTCGGAATCGCCCTCGGCCGCCGGTCAGCGTCCTCTACAGGGAGAGAAGTCCCGGCGGAGTCGCCATTTGTTAGCCAAATGGGCTCGTTTCCCCCTGGAGCTGCCCAATTACCCCAAGGAGGCACGGAGAGACAAGAGGACAGATACCAGACCCTTTATTAGTCAGTCAGCTGAAAGGGTGCTCTACTCGGCTAGTGCCCGAGAAAGAGACACACCTTACAAGCACAACTGGGCTTCTTTTATACAGAGAGACAAACAACTTAGCGTGTCTAAATTCTGCTAACCCATGCATTGTTTAAATTCAGTTCTAGTAGTAATCAGGATACATCTATTTAGCTTCCCATCCTTCATATTCCTTTCCCAGGGTCGGGGGCATCCGTCCAGCCCGCTCCCCTTGTCCATATATCTTCTATACATCCTGTATACGTACAGCTTCATGCATGGGAAACCACCGTGAGGACTGAGATAAGCATGTTTACTAGGATAACAAGCAGAAGCCGAGATAAGCATGTTTTTCAGTTTTTGGGCCTAACAACAGGAGGGCTCTGAGTGTAACCCAGAGCAAACACAGCCTGTCTGGGGATGTAGCTCAGTGGTAGAGCGCATGCTTTGCTTGTATGAGGCTCTGGGTTCAAGCCCCAGCATCTCCAAGTTCTCTTTTCTCCCTGCTGCTTTGCTCACGCTCAGAGGGGAGGCTCCCCAGCAGTCTCCCTGCAGGAGTTTCAATCCTGCTCAGTGAGGGGCAAGTGCAAATTGTGTGGAAGGTCTGTGGGGGTTTCTGCTCCTAAGTCACCTGGGTACTTTTAAGATTCCCACCTGCTGTGCTGCTTGGGACGATGGCGGATGGGGAAGGAGAAGGGTACGGGAGAGGAAGGTCCCATCTGCATAGACTGAGAGGCCAGGAAATGGAGGGGCAGTCAGTGCTCAGAGAGGAGAGAGGTCAGTGATTTACACCCCCCAGGGGACACTGTCTTTTCGAGGTGAGGGCAGCTGGGTTGGGATGGTGCTGAGGATGGACAGAAAAAAGGCTGGAGTCAATGACAGATGAGACCATAGAAGGGGAAGGGAAATGGCAGCTCCACAGAAGGTCCTGGCTGCTCAGATGCCCCAGTTATAGTCCCCTGGCCTGACCTAGAGAGAGAAACGACAAAGAGGGACCCAACCCCCTACAGTGATCCCATGGACAAGACTCTGGTTGGGAGTGGGGTGAAGGTTCCCTCTGGACAAAGGGAGCTGAAATCCCTCAGCGTCCTGAAATTTAAGTGATGCATCAAACCCTGCCCGGGTGGGGGCTGAGGTTCATCAGCAGAAGGTTGGGCAGTAGGTCAACCCATCGGGCTGCCTCCTAGGCCAGGCTGCAGCCCAGCTTCAGGACTCAGAGGAAATGGAGCTCGCACCCCTACCTACAGGACTCCAGGCATGGCCAGACATCTGGATCAAACGTCCCCTCCGGCGCTCAAGTCACAACAGTGAGCAGGCAAAAGACAGGCTCCCACGTCACTGGAGAGAGCAAGATGAAGCCTTGGAACACCCAGGAGTGTTAGGTGGCAAAAGAGCTGCCCTAAGGTCCCACCGAGACTTGAACTCAGATTGCAGGATTCAGAGCCCTGAGTGCTGCCCTTACACCATGGGACCAGTGGGGAGCACCCTGCGCTCTTTTGACTTCCAGTGTAGAAGAGCCTGGGCGGACAATAATTTGCCTTCCTTGCTCAAGGTCTCTCTGGCCGGCCCTGCATTTGCTCAACAAGTCGGCTCGCAGCAGTTTGCTGTGGACCCAGTAGCCTTTCTTCCTCCAGACTGTGAGGCCAGTGGGCGTGTGAGGACGTCCCAGCCAGTAAATGGCCCTTCCTAGGAAAGCCCAAGTCCTGAAAAGAAAAGAGTAACATCAAGGAGGGGACTGAAGAGCTGACTCATGAAGCTCTCAGGGGACACCGCAGGGGGAAGGAGGACTCCCAAGAGAGAAGTTTTGTAAGATGTTAGTGAATAATTAAACACCTGAGTAGGAACTTGAACCCTGGACCCTTAGATTAAAAGACTGATGCTCGACCAACTGAGCTAGCCAGGCTCAGGGAATAAAAGAGTAAGTCTGGTGCAGAAGAGAAACTAGCCAAGAAAAAGAGGGCAGGAAACAGCAGCTTTCTCAGCTCATTTCCCCACCCTCTGTCCTGCAGGGGTTGGGGTGATCCCAGTGGCAAGAAGGGGAGCACCTCGCTGGGCAGCTAAGGGACCTGAGAAAAGTAAAACTTCATCTTTCTGCCTGGTTTCAAACCAGGACCCCTTTACATGTCAGGCAAATGTGATAACCAGACACTACAGAAACTCTGTCACAGGGATCTGCCCCTCCCCTCAGAGAGCAACAGTGACACCGGGTATATATATCATATATACATTTATAAGCATCTCCACATAAAGCCTTATGGGGTACACTGTCACACACCCCTCCCCCCACACACACACCCCTACACCTCTCCTGGTGGTGGGAAGGGAACAGGGGAAGGGACAAAAGAAGTAAGATATGAAGAGAAAGGAGGGAGGGATGGAGGAAAAGGTCAAACAAAAAGGACAAACCCTAATGTCCTCAGTGATTCCGAGGGACAAAATCCCAAATGGGGAATAAAATTCTGCCACCTGAAGCGACTGTTTTCCATGCCTAGAATTCAGCTGGCACCAGATGGATCAGACTGAACAGGTTCCAAACCTCTCGGAGGCTCTTACCTTCTAACCAGGGACGTCTGTTTTCTAGGAAAGTGCGTGAAAGGAAAGGAGAAAACTCCAAAGAGGTTCCTCCTGGTGCTCACGTCCGTGAACCCTAATACTCTCTCAGTCCTCCGAGAGAGACCTCGACAAGGAGACTTGCTGAAGCAAAGCCACGGGGGTCTCCGAGGTTTCCCTGGCCCTGCGCCCCTGGCCTGGCCTGGCTGATGTCAGCATCTCTCTGTGAGGTCACCGCCTCCCACCACCTTTGACCAATAGGCCGAGGTCCTGCAAACGGCCTTTGTGATGTCACTGCCTCACCCACCCCTCCCCTGCAGTGCTAATGTCCTGCCGCTGGCCAGACACTTGGGAGGTTTGAGCTGCTCCCTGGGGATCACCCCACTCAATGAGTGTCCATTCTAGGAAGCAAGCCGGCTAGACAGGAAAACATCAGAGGCTGCTCCCAATGCTCCACTCAGTTTTTCAGAAATTAGTAGACTTTATGGTCAGAAGAGACCATTAGAGCATCTAATCTGACCCCCTGCATATCACAGGCCTCCTGCGTACCACAAGAGCTACTTTTGGGGCAAACACATTCCAGAAAGGCATCTAGTCGCACAGGCGCCGACTTTCTCTGGCGTCGGTGGGAGCTCACGCCCAGCGTCGGGGGCGGGGCCCCACAACGTCTCCCGGTGCTAAGGTAAGATGCCGGCGGGCCCCGGGGTTGGCGGGGAACTGGCCGTGGGTCCCGGGGATGGCGGGGAGCTGCCGGTGGGTGCGGAGCACCCACCAATTTTTCCCCGTGGGTGCTCCAGCCCCGGAGCACCCACGAAGTCGGCGCCTATGTCTAGTCGTCATTAAATGACATCAAGAGATGGAGAATCCACCACTTCCCTTGGTACCTTGTTCCTGTGGTGAATCATCCTCACTGCTGAATAATCCTCCCTTATTTGTAATTTGTCTCTTTTTACCTTCCAGCCATTGGGTCTTGTTATGCTTTTCTCTGCTAGATTAAAGAGCCCTTTAATACCCATATATTCTCTCCATTAAGGCACTTCAACACTTCAATTAAGTCACCTTTTAATCTTCTTTTGAGAAGCTAAACAGGTGGAGCTCTTTCAATAGCTCACTCGAAGGCATTTTTCTCCAGACCTCAGAACATTTGCCTTTCCTAAGAAGGGCCTTTTTGTGTGTGGGATTGAAGGGGCAACTTCCTGACCTCCCCTCTGTCCCCGCAGGCTGGAGGAATAAAGGCCTCTGGGCAGATAGCAGGTCCCTCCCAGATGGCTGCGTTCTCACCTGGTGGAGGTGGAAGCTCGGTCTCCTTGCCTCTGTTGCTGCCTTCCCGTGAAGGTGCTGATCCGGCTGCCCTGTCTGACGCAGGATGGGAGGGATGTTTGGAGCTTTGGCTTCTGATTGTGGACTCCCCCCTACAGCAGCGCGAGGTGGACTCTGTGGGGAGCCTCTCCCGGGCAGAAGGTATCTGGGTGTTGCCAGTCCCTGCCAGGCTTGGGTCCAGCCCAGCGCTGAGGCCTGAAGTCTCAGGAGACCGGGGGAGGAGAGAGCAGATTTGGTGGAGCTGGGGAGTGGAGCGCCAGGAGCCGCTCACCCCGCCTTGAGAGCACTTGTGGGGACTGAGCTGTCTTTGGGTAGGGGAGTGATGGGACCCCAGGGGATGGGGACAACAGTCTGGGGTCTCATTCACCCAGGCAAGGAAACACCCCTATGGGGGGGGCAGATCAGTGACTACGGGACCTGTTGGTGAGCCCCAAATCCAGAATTAACACGGTAGATCCAGACTAACACGGCTACACAGATACAGATCAACACGGCTCCCCCTCTTATACTTCCAATAACTCTGTTATCAGTGCCTGGGAGTGTAATTTAAACCATAGGAACAGCCACACTGGGCTAGACCGAAGGTCCATCTAGTTCTGTATCTTTTGTTCTCACAGTAGCCACTATCAGGTGCCCAAAAGGGACACACCCAGGCACCACTGGGAGTTGAACCCAGGATCTCCTGTTTACAAAACAGGTGCTTTAACCAGCTAAGCCATAGTGCCCGGCTCTGGCTAAGGAAGGGTATCTGCCCACACCTGACTCCCTACCAACCCCCCACCCCCACCCCGGGTTCATCCACTGATCAGGAGCCGTGTGAGGTAAGCTCACACCCCAACCGTGTGCCCCAATCCCCTGCCTGAGACTTTAGCCCCCCAAACCAGGAGCCCTTTCCTGCACCCCAAGACCCTCATACCTGGCCCCACCCCAGAGCCTGCACCCCCAGTCCAGAGCCCTGACCCCCTTTTCCACCCCAACCCCCTGCTCCAGCTTGGAGCCCCCCAAACTTGGAGCCCCTCCTGCAGCCCAAACCCCTCATCCCTGGCCCCACCCTGCAGCCTTCACCCCTACACCCCAATCTCCTGCCCAAGCCTAGAGCCCCCCTCACACCCTGAACCCCTCATTTTCTGACCCACCCTGCACCCTTCACCCCTGTACCCCAACCCCCTGCCCGAGCCCTGAGCCCCTCCCAAGCCCCTCATGCCCAGCTCCGTTGGGTCGTGGGCATCAACAATTTTCTTCAATTGGGACACCAGAAAAAAAAATTGAAACCCGCTGCCATAGAGAGGGAGGGAAAGGGGAGGGGGGTCACACGACAACAGTCAACCTGTGGAGCTTTGCCCCAGAGGATGTTGTGGAGGCCAAGACTAGAACAGGGCTCAAAAAAGAACTAGATACGTTCATGGAGGACAGGGCCAGCAATGGCTATTAGCCAGGCTGGGCAGGGATGGTGTCTCTAGCCTCTGTTGGCCAGGAGCTGGGAATAGGCAACAGGGGATGATCCCTTGATGATTCCCTCTTCTGGGGCCCCTGGCATTGGCCAGTCAGAAGACAGGACACTGGGATGGATGGAGCTTTGGTGAAACCCCCCCAGAGCTCTCCTGCCATTGGCACTTTGCCCTCACTGCTCAGATTGAAACTTGTGCAGGGAGACAGGTCAGCCACATCCCAGCTGGGTGCGAGCAAAGCAGCCGGGTGAAAAGCAAACCTGGAGATGCTGGGGATTGAACCCAGGACCTCATACATGCAAAGCACGCGCTCTACCACTGAGCTACATCCCCAAACAGACCTGATAACCTGCCTGTTCACATTCAGAGCCTGCCTCCTTCCACAGCAGCCTCCCCCCTGCCCCACCCCCGCCCCCGCCCCACCCCTCGATCATGCTCTCGTGGAGGTTGCTGGTTCTTCTTCGAGTGCTTGCTCATATGTATTCCAGTTAGGTGTGCGCGCGCGGCGTGCACGATCGTCGGAAGATTTTTACCCTAGCAACACTCGGTGGGCCGGCTGGCGCCCCCTGGAGTGGCGCCGTTAGGTGCCCCGATATATACTGCAGCCGGCCCATCGCCCCCTCAGTTCCTTCTTACCGCCCGTGTCGGTCGTTGGAACAGTGGAGAGCAGCTCGCTGACCTCCACAGCCCTAGCTTTACAGCACTCGTTTATCTTTTAGATAGTTTAAGTACCGTTAAAGTACCGTTAATTAGTTGTTAATAGTTGTTGTTAGACTCAGTGACAATTGTAGCTGGAGATTAGGGGCTTCTCCCCTTCTCTCCAACCCGGTACCGGGCCAATGCCTGGCTCACCGGGATTCAAGCCTTGCTCGGCATGCCAAAAGCCGATGCCTACAGGAGATCCGCATGCCTCCTGTCTCAAGTGCCTCGGGGAGTCCCATCTTCCGGACAAGTGCCGTATTTGTAAGTCCTTCAAGCCGCGGACCAAAAAGGAGCGGGACTTTCGTTTGAAGCATCTCCTGTTAGAGGCGTCTCTTAGCCCGATGTCGGCGCCGCATCGTACCACGGCACCGGCCCCGGCGGCCTCAACGTCTGCGGCACCGGAGCGTCCAACCTCCGGTAAAGAACCCAGGCACCGTCCCTCTCTACCCGGGACTTCACAGAGCCGCTCTCTGTCCCCGAGAGCCAAGAAGTCGGGTGGACCGACTAAGGCGCCGCTGCATGCGCAGCCAGCTCCAGACCAGCCTAGGTCTGTCGAGGCGCCCGCACCGCCAACTCCGGTACCGGAAGGACCGCTGAGTTCGGTGCCAGTGGTCTCCGTGCCACTTACTCCGGCCCTCCCTAGGCCGTTGAGTCCGGCGCCGCCGTCAACACCGGCGCCGGCCCTGCCAACTCCGGCACCCGAGAGGCCGTTGAGTGCAGGTCAGCCTCCGCAGGCTCCGGTACCGACGACTCCGGTCCCGCGAGGGCCATTGTGCTCGGTAACCGCCAGCTCCCCGGCACGCTCCGTGGTTGAGCTCCCGCTGCCGTCCACGCCGGACACCTTCGCAGCGGCGCGGGACCTGATCCAGATGACCGCTCCGGTACCGACCCCGTCTACGGTACCGCCGGTGCGGATCATCACATCACGCGGAAAACCGGCCATCTTCCACCCGGTGCCGCAGGAGGAGACCAGCCAGCAGCAGCCACGTGCGTCTCCAAGGTACCGCTCGCAGTCCCGGCACCGATCACGATCCCGGCGCCGTTCCTACTCGCGGTACCGCTCCAGGTCTCCATCTGCACGGAGGTATCCTGACTCTCGGCGCCGCTCCCGGTCCCGCGGCCGGTCGACGCGCAGATCGCCGAGACGCTCCAGGTCCCGATCCGTGTCACGGTACCGAGATCATCGCAGGTACCGGTCCAGGTCCCGCCCTCGATCCGGCTCTCGACGCCGCTCCCCATCCCGGCGCCGATCCGACTCTCGACGCCGATCCGGCTCCCGGCACCGGACACCATCCCGGTACCGATCCGGCTCATGGCACCGGACGCCATCCCGGCACCGATCAGGCTCCCGGTACCGGATACCATCCCGGCACCGGACCCCACCGAGGAGGCAGACCCTGGCCACGCAGACGTCACTGCATGGCTACTCTGCCCCGCCCTGGCCTTCGCACTCTGGATCCCGCTCTTCCAGAGCTGGTAGCGACCTCTACGCGGAGGACCGCACCATCAGCGACCAGGGTCACCTGCCAGAGACCGGGCAGGTTCTGGAGCGGTGGCCATTTTGGACCCCCATGGCATACTATGAAGCCCAGAGGGTACCAGCAAGAGCTCCTACCTCAACCACGTTGGAGCGTCGAGCGCCAGAGGCTACAGTCTTGTTAGGTAAAAAGCAAGTCCCTACTCATCTCTCCAGCACCCGAGTTCGTGCGGAGTTGGTATGGGGCTCACAATCTGTCAGAGACCAGACACCAATTCGTTGATCAACGGGCTCACACTATCCTTAGCTCAAAAAGCTTCAGAGTAAGTGTGGCCAGTTTATTAGGGGTGAGCATCAATATTTATACACAGAAGTAAACAAAGTGATTAATAGAT
The DNA here is from genome assembly GCA_037349315.1 of Chelydra serpentina. NCBI lineage: Eukaryota > Metazoa > Chordata > Testudines > Chelydridae > Chelydra > Chelydra serpentina. Next base: position 37,806 of record JBAIAC010000512.1, on the reverse strand, counting down.
CATAATGGTCATGCATAATCAATCAAGATTCTACAGGATAAAACAGGTTAAAATGTAAATTCTAAAAGACAAAGGGGAGATGCCTACTTAAGGGGAGGGGGGTGTCATGAGTAGTTCGCAGGTCAGAGCTTTGATTAAATGTTCAGACAGAGACATCAAGTTAAAGTTTAAGCTCATCAAAAGTTCAGACTCAACATTCCTCCATTTGTAGCTTTGGGATAACTATTTACCAAAAGCTACACCCCATTTTAAGGAGCCAAGGGCCGCTTGGCAATTTCAGCCTGGGCCAACTCGAAGAGAGTAAGGCCCTTGGCTGAAGTAGGAAAAGAACAAACTGACCCACATGAGTCTATGAGGGAGGGGACACACTGAATACAGCAACACAGTATTATAAGGATTACTATGGCCCCAACAATACCCACCAAGAGTTTTTAACCCACCCAAATCCAGGCAGCCAATTCCATAAGGCTCCCCACCAATCATAAGGTGGCTGGCCAGAGGAGTAGTTCTTAGCCATTTCCCTTAGATGTTTGGTACGTTGAAAAGTGTCAGAGTAGGTGTCATTTACAAAAACAGCATTCTTCATTTATGAGGGCGCAAGTTCCTCCCTGGGCTGCTAACATTATATCTAAAGCCATTCGGTTTTGCAAAGCTAACTGGCGCAGCTGGGACATTTCCCCGGCCTGATTCTCAAATAGGGTCGCAGTTTCATTGGTTAAAGATTCTAGTAGTCCCTGGAGACGGATGACACCACCCCTCAAGCTAATGAGACCAGCCCACCGCTGCCACGACAAACCATCACGGATATTAATATCTCTGAAGGTTTCACGGATGTTACGAACGTGGGGAAAATGAGGGGGAGTGAGGGAGATGCGAGAAGGCGGTGTTAGCCACGCTAAATAACATGACCCTGCCCAATCAGGGGAGAGAAAGTAATAAGCTTTGGGCCCACACACCCAGTATGTTCCATACAATGCGTTTCGGGTATTCCATTTCTCAAAGTAGGAGGTAACCCACCACCCGTTGGACCACTGTTCCCCTGGTAACGCAGAGGGGTCGTTGTGCGAACTGCAGAGGCACAATTTGGTAGTGGTGTTTTCAAAGGGCAGTGTAGTACTGCTTGAGCAGTTGTAGAAGGCAATCGTATATCCCTTAGCAATTAGTTGGACACCCTCATGATCTGAGCAGGGCTTTTTAAAAGCTGACTCTGAAGGCTTGCCCACCCATGAAAAAGTTGGATCGGGGTGAGGGATCCACATATGGGATAAGTGGGATGCGCAAGGCTTGAAGCCAAGATTTTTACTAAAGGCGGTGCCATTAAAATACATGTTGCATTTACTTGTTCCCACAAAAGTTGACCCCTTTTCTTTAACAAAACACAGTGATCCTGTCTGATTGGTTACCCTGAGATATCTGTTAATTGGCACTCCTGTTTTGTCCCATGTAAGATTGTGTTGGACTGGATCTTTTACTCTAGCCGGTGGCATCCAAGTCATATTAGCAGTGGTCAGGGGAATGGGTGTGAAGGGGAGTCCCTGTTCTGCATTTACTGGAAATTGAGTACATACCCAGCAATTACTTCTATTTCCTAAAATATGAGTTTTAACCTCGTGGGAATATCTAATAAAAGCATTATCTTCATAAGCAGAAAATAAACTAAAAGGGCATAGTAAAAAACATACAGTTGTCAGAATAAAAGGTCCTCTCATTTTTGCCAAGTCAATTTAAGTCTGATGTCTGAAAGAGGTAAGCTGGTCCACTGGTCAGAGGCAGTGTCCTCAGTGGTGGCAAGAGCTGCTGGTCCGTCACTGTGGTCCACTACGGCTGGCTTGACGTGGGAGTGGTGGATCCAGGATTTGTGTCCTTCCAGGAACACTGCAGTCTGGGTTGTTAAAAGAACCTGGTGGGGTCCAGTAAACCTCGGCTGGAGGGTGTCGCCACGAACGAACTTTTTGGCCCAGACGAAGTCCCCTGGTTGGAACGGGTGGATCTGTTCTTCCAGCGGCACGGTCTGGGAAAACTGCGAGGCTTTCCAAAGGGTACGGAAGCGAGCCTGTAGGGAGAGAAACTGGCACGCGGTCATATGATCCCCTCCCAATAGTGAAACATCAGCACGTGGTAGCGCCCCGCCTTTGAAAGGGGGGTGTCCATAGAGCAGTTCAAAGGGGGATAATCCCAATACACGGGTTGGGCGAGTACGAAGGTGAAACAGGACCAAGGGAAGTACCTGAGGCCACTTTAACCCTGTTTCCTGACAGTATTTAGCCAATGTAAACTTAAGCTCCCTATTCATACGCTCAACTTTCCCGCTAGACTGGGGGTGGTAGGGTGTATGAAAGGAGTGTGAAATTCCCAGTCCCTGTTCTAAACGGCCAAGGACATGACCAGTAAAGTGAGGTCCGCAATCTGAGTCAAGCACGAGAGGGATGCCAAAACGGGGTACAATGTCTCTAAGGAGGATCTTCGCCACTGTGGCAGCAGTACAATTAGCAGTAGGAAAAGCTTCGACCCACGAAGTCAGAGGGCAAACCAAAACAAGGAGGTGCTTTTTCCCAAAAGCCTTTGGCATATCTGCAAAGTCAATTTGAAGATGTTGAAATGGAGCAGCAGGCGGAGGTCTTCCACCCTTAATTTTGTTAAGAGGCGGAGCAGGTCCATTACGCTGACATGTGCTGCATGCTTTCACTATTGGCAGGCAGTAGGGTTGAATGCCTGGAGCATACCAAAAGCGAGCGATGGTGTCCACAAGGGCGTGCGTGCTGTAGTGGCCCCCCTTATCATGGTGCCGGCGAACTGCCACGGGGTATGTGGAGCGAGGGAGGCAGGCTCGGCCATCCGGCATAAGCCAGGTCCCTTTGACCAGAGTGGCTCCGAGGCTCTCCCACGACTGTAGTTCAGCAGCAGGTACTGGTACGGGGTGCGGTGGAGTAAAGGAGGAGGCTGCAATAGCCAACGTGGGCATGGCTAAGGGTAAGACGGCAGCCGTCTTGGCGGAGGCGTCAGCCAGGGCATTCCCACGGGTGACGGGGTTATCATCTTTAGTATGGGCCCGGCAGTGAACTACAGCCAGGACCGAGGGTTCTTGGAGGGCGTCCAAAAGCTTGTGGACGAGGGGGAGGTGCTGAATGGGTTTACCGGCAGCTGTCTGGAAACCTCGAAACTTCCAGAGGTGGATGTGACAATGCACAACTCCAAAAGCATACTTGCTATCAGTAAAAATGGTAACGGTCTTACCAGCGGCCAACTGGCATGCTCGGGCCAGGGCATAGAGTTCGGCGGCTTGGGCTCCCCAGTTGCCTGGCAGTGAGGTGGCCTCTTGAATGTCCCATTCAGAGGTGACTGCATAACCGGTGAAACGCTTGCCATCAACATAGAAGGAGCTTCCGTCCGAGAAGAGGATGCAATCAGGGTTGTCCAGTGGCACGTCAAACAGGTTGTCCCTTATCTGTAAGATGCTATAAACTACTTCCACACAGTCGTGCTGATCCTGGAGGACTGGCAGGTCAGGAAGCAAGGTAGCTGGATTAAGGGGCCCACACCTTTCAAAAATCAGGTTAGTGTCTTCTAAGAGTTCGGCCTCTAGCTGTTGCTGGCGATGGGCCGAAAAGACTTGGGTTGTGCCCCTACGCAGAAGGGCTGACAAGGCATGAGAGGTCCAAACCGTGGTAAAATGACCCAGGGTCAGGCTCTTTGCCTTTGTGATCAGCAGGGCAGCTGCTGCCAGAGTCCGGGTGCAGGATGGGGTTCCCTGAGCGACAGGGTCGATCTGCTGAGAGTAAAAAGCAAGCGGGAAATGGTGGGGCCCGCTCAGCTGGGTAAGGACGCCACTAGCAATTCCGCCCCTCTCGTGGACAAAAAGGTGAAAGGGTTTGCTGTAATTGGGGGGGCGGAGAGACATGGAGGAGGCCACACTGTCCTTGAGTAACTGAAAGGCTTGGATCGTGTCCGGGGACCACTGCAAAGGGTCAGGAGCAAGGTTAGCAGTGAGTCGGTGGAGCGGTTTGCTTAACTCCCCGCAGGATGGCAACCAGGGGCGACAGAAGCCAATTAATCCTAAGAAACCTCGAAGTTGTTTCTTGGTGTTTGGCAGAGGGCAGTTTTGGATAGTCTTTATGCGGACTGGGTCCATTTGTCACCCCTCTGGGGTTAACAGGAAGCCCAGATATCGGACCTTCTGTGAGACCCACTGAATCTTGTTAGGGTCTACCTTGTGGCCTCTGGCGTGTAGGTATAATAAAAGTGCCTTACCAGCGATGCGGAGGGCAGCTTCTTCGCGGTTACCTAATAGGATGTCATCTACGTATAGGACTAACATGGATCCCTGCGGACTGGTGAAGCCTTCCAGGTCGTGGCGGAGGCATTGGCTGAAAATCGTGGGGCTGTCTCTGTAGCCTTGAGGAAGTCGTTGCCAGACATAACTTTGTCCCTCCCAGGTGAAACCAAAGAGATACTGAGAGTCTGGGTGCACAGGAATGCTGAAAAAGGCTGATTTTAAGTCAATAACAGTGAACCACTCAGCATCCCAGGGGATTTGGCTGATTTTAGTAGCTGGATCAGGAACTACTGCATGAAGAGGGACCACATACTGATTAACAACCCGTAGATCCTGTACAAAACGCCAACGAATAGGGTCTCCGTCCTTTTTAGGAGGCTTTTTGACAGGCAGTATAGGGGTGTTACAGGGAGTGCACTGAGGGCGGACTAGCTTTTGTGCAATGAATCCCTCGATAATGGGGCGGATGCCCTCCCGGGCTTCCAGCGACAGGGGGTATTGAGGGACTGACGGGGGGGTTAAGGAGGGGCACTTGAATCCTTACTGGCTCTGCCGAAAGGAGCAGGCCAACATCAGTGTCAGAAATTCCCCAGAGGGTTAAAGGCAAGTCAGTGAGGTCAGGGGAGAGAGAGGGGGGGTTTCCCAATTACCCTGAGTTGGGGCCGAATCTCCTAACACTGTCATCAATAATCCTACCCCTTCAAGAGTGCAGGTTAAAGTAGCCTCAAGCTTACAGAGTAAATCCCGGCCCATCAAAGGGATCGGACAAGCTGGGGAAAAAAGAAAATGGTGAGAAAAACATTTATCAGCATAAACAACATTTAGAGGCAAAGTGAGTCCCAGAGACTGTGGGTTGCCCTCCACCCCAGTTGCAGTTTTAACCTCAGAGGATAGCCAGGGGGAGGGGGCATGATTTAAGAGAGAGAAAGTAGCTCCAGTATCAATGAGGAAAGAGACAGGCAGGCCTTGGACTGAAAGGGTTAGACGAGGCTCTTTGCTGGGAGGGGAGAAAGTGAGGAAGGAGCCGGCTAAAGACATTAAGGAAATAAGACCATCACATTGTTTGCCTTCGCCCCCGGGGTACCGTCATTGAGGAGGCTGAGTTTGCTGCAGCTGCTGCTGTTGCCCGTAGTTGATCCAGGCCTGGGGAACGGGCTGAGCTGGTGGTGCAGGGGTGTATTCGTCCCTGGTGTAAGTATCTGCGGATGCGACCGGACCCTCTGGGCGTCCCCAGGGGCATTCACGTTTAAAGTGACCGGGCTGTCCGCACCGTAAACAATTTCCTGGTGGCTGGGGTTGCCAGGACCCTCTTCCCCGAGCACCCTGAAATCCCCTGCCACGGCCACGGCCTCTGCCTCGAACACCGCCGCGAAAAGCTAAAGCCATCAACTTATATTCTTCCTTTTTCTCTTTCTTTTTACTACTTTCCCTTTCTTTCTCCCATGCAAAATCAGCTACGTCCAACACTGAAGTGACTGACTCACCTCCCCAACCTGCTGCATCTGCTCGATCTTTTGCCTAGTAATTACTCCTCCCGAGGTGTGCCCTTCCATTTCCCCCTTATCCCTCTGCAGAGATTCCGATCTGGAGTCCTGCAGATTCCCCTCTGCGCCCTGGAGAGAGTCCCCCTGCGGAGGAATAGGGGCAGGTGCAGTGGGGACCAACTGACGAGTCAAAACACGCCGTGGTTTACACCCTTCATCGAAATAACATGGAGGGGGTTCACTCTCGGGAGAATACCTGACTGCCATAATTTTTAAAGATTTCCACAGCTCTGCTGCTGTGTCCCAACAAAACCAGTAACATAACTGTCCCGGATGGTCTTTTTCGATCTGGCTCCTTACTCCTCTTAAGGCAGCCTGTTCGAAAGAGCCATACGAAGGCCACCTCATCTCCGGGTCGGCCAATACCACGGTATACCCAGTCCAATTCCTTACACACAGTGTGTACAACTTCCTCCTAGACATTCCTGTCTGTACTGGGAGTTTCCCTTCGTTCCATAACTTATTTACAATCCCCAACGGACTCTCAAGAGGCACACTAGTCCCTTGACCCATGGTGTCTGACAGGAGCCCTCCAACTGGCGTTTATCCTGCTGTCCAGTACACGACCCCTCAATATTGAATTGGCTGGGAGAAATCTCCCGTGGCGCCTGCCAATTCGTATATGAGTGGTCTGACCACTGGACAGAGGCACCGCACCAGAAGGATATCCCGGACGAGCCCCCAAATTGTTAGGTAAAAAGCAAGTCCCTACTCATCTCTCCAGCACCCGAGTTCGTGCGGAGTTGGTATGGGGCTCACAATCTGTCAGAGACCAGACACCAATTCGTTGATCAACGGGCTCACACTATCCTTAGCTCAAAAAGCTTCAGAGTAAGTGTGACGGAGTAGAGAGCGAGATGGATCTGACCTGAGGGAAAGGCTGCATTGGAAATGTGAGACTTTACCTGAGGCTGTAACATGAGCCAGGACGGGGGTTGGGAGGTGACACCTTTGGCTGGGAGTTTGTGTGCTGGCTTGGGAAAGGCGGAGGAGGGGCTAGAGAGTTGGAGTTTGAAACGGGCCGGAGAAGAGGCGAGGGAGGCAGACAGGGTCTGGCCTCCCTGCCCCGGTTGGAGCTGTGGGGCGAAATGCAGGGAGCCCCAGGCTGGGGTCTAAGCTCCCTGCCCCCCGGAAGGACCCGACTGAGGGGTTCTGGATGTACTGACAAGCTCTGGTTGGACTGTGTTCCTGGCATCTCTAATAAACCTTCTGTTCTACTGGCTGGCCGAGACTCCCAGTGAATCCGGGGAAGAGGGGTGCAGGGCCGGACTCCCCTATACTCCGTGACAACTGGTGGCAGCGGTGGGATGTTCTGCACCCCGTGAACGGCGCTTCCTGCAGTAAGTAACTGGGGAGCAGTAGAACGAAGGGGGGCTAACGAGGACCAGGCGTGCTGAAGGCTCACGGAGGAGCGGTTTCGGGGAGCGGAGGAGCTACGCTTAACCCCTGGGAGTGTGTGTCCAGCGAGAAGGACTGTGCAATGAGGGGGTCCCCCTGGGGGCTACAGTGAGCAGTCCCAGGGGCGGAGGAGCCTGCGGCTTGGCCCTGGGAGAGAGAAGGATTTTTGCAGTGACAGGGTTCCCCTGGGGGTGCCGTGAGTGGACCCAGGGGTGCAGGAGCTGCAGCTCGACCCTGGCAAAGAGGCGGTGACCTGGAGAAGGGCTGGCACACTTGGGGTTCTTCCTGGAAACCGTGGGGAGCTAAGAGCACACAGGCCTGCGAGTCCACAGCAAACTTGGGAGCAGTGACGTGATGGCGTATCGCCTTCTCCTTAAGAAGAGCATTGTAACCCTGTGCAAAAAGAGAGGGCTACCCATTGGAAAGCTCACTAAAGCCCAGTTAATCACGCGGCTGGAGGAAGATGACCATTCCAGGGAGCAGATTTCTGACCCCAATGGGGCTACAGCAGGATCTGGGAGCAGCTGGAGTGATAGCCTGGCATCCCCAAGAGTCTGGTCCCCAACCAGACGGGGGTCTTCACGATCGGGTTCCCCAGCAGGGGATCGGAGACGGATGGGACTGGAGCTGAGTCCGAGAGAGCAAGAGGACGGTGAGAGACAGCAAGAGCCCGAGAAAGACCTACAGAAGAAGCGGCAGCGTGAACTTGCGGTGGTGGAACTGAGAGGCATGGGGGACTGGCCAGGGGTAAGTGGGGACAGATCCCGGGGTGCCAGCTCCGCAGGGAACCTCGATCCTAAATTGCTGCCCCTGGTTAAGGAGGGTGGGGATGTGGAGGCCCACCTCACTGCCTTGGAGCAGGCTGGTGATTGGAACCAGGGAGACCCTGCGGAAAAGCCCCGGGATCTAACCCCCTTGCTGGATCCCAAGGCCATAAACTCCACCAGCCAGAAGGGTGGGATGGTGGACGGATTTCCACTCCTGGCCCTGGACTCAAGCCCTATGGACCCCCAGTGGAAGCGGAAGCTGATGGTCAATGGAGAGACATTCGGGGGGTGGCAAGACCCCGGGACAGAGAGAATTGTGGTCAGGCCCCGGGTGGTGCACCCCCACCAGCTGCTGGGGGGCTGTGTGACCTGGGTGAGGGTCCCAGGGACGGACCCATTCGCCCTGCCTATGGCCCAGATCCCTGTGCAGACCCAGGAGGGGTCGGGCTGGCTGGTGGTTGGGGGTCTCCAGGATATCAGCGGTGAGGTGCTGTTGGGGGGTGACTGTGTATCTTTGGGACAGGATCCAGGCCCTGTAACGGCCGAGGATTTGAATTTGAACTCAGGAAACCAATTGGCTAAGAGGGAAATGGTCAGTGAAAATGCAAATGACCTGGCTGGCAGGGGGGAGGAGCTGCCAGGCCCCGGTTCCCTGCCTGCCTGTAACCAGACCCCTAGGGCGGGGTGGGTCAGAGAGATGCTCCCCACCCCCCTGCACACTGGAGAGGTGGCTCACGCTGGCTCTGATGCTGTTACCAAAGCAGCGAGCTCGCTGCCTGGCCCCACAGGGACAGCCAGGGCAGCGCTGAGCCCGGGGGGAGCAGAGACCCCAGCTGAGTGGGGGAACACACAGGCAGGGCAGGACGGCTGCCAACCAGGCTTGCCTGGTCCAGAGGTGCTGCCGGGAAGTGATTCCACGGCAGGGAGGGAGCCACCAGGGACAGGGCTCAGTGGGGCCGTGACCCCAGGCCTGGCCAGTGAGCTGCAGAGGGATCCCGCCTTGGAGAAGCTAAGGGAACTTGCTGGCCACAGCGCTGCAAACCCCCTTGGGGAAGACTGCAGAGACAGATCCCTGTGGGAGAAGGGATTCCTGTGCCGGGAATGGGCTTCCCAAGGGGAAGTAGAACTGCGGGGAATCAGGAGGCAGCCGGTGGGGCACCCGAAGTATCATCACCGGCTATTATACCTGGTCCAGGGTAAGGGAGAAGATCCCTGGAGGTCCCTGCCCCTCAGGGAGGAACCTTTCCAGAAGGTGGCTATGAATGGGGTGGGGCCCCTCAGCAGGGCAACCCAGTCGGGGAAGAAGTACATTCGGGTGGTGGTAGATTTTGCCACCCGCTACCCCGAGGCGGTACCCTTATCCTCCATTGAAGCAGACGCCGTGGCGGATGCGCTGCTGACCATTTTCAGCCGAGTGGGGTTCCCCAAGGAAGTCCTGACAGACCAAGGGTCCAACTTCATGTCGGCCCTGCTCCGGTGCTTGTGGGAGAAATGTGGGGTCCGGCACAGTTGGGCCTCAGCATATCATCCCCAGTGCAATGGGCTGGTGGAGAGAGTTCAGGGGACCATGAGGCTGATGCTGAAGACTTGCATCAATCAGCATCCACAGGACTGGGACAAGTACCTGCCCCACCGAGGGCACAAGGAAGTGCCCCAGGAATCACCAGGGGGCTTCCCTTTCAAGCTGTGGTATGGGAGGAGAGTAAGGGGACCCCTAGAACCGGTAAGGGACAATTGGGAGGAGAATGGGGAAGACCCCCTGATGGATCTCTCCTCTGAGATGGGAGCCCATCCTTCCATCAGGTGTCCCCCATTCAGAGTAACTGGGAAAAGAGCCCAGAACCTGGAGAGAGAGGCCAAGGACAGGCTGGCTTTAGAGGTGAACCAGTCATCCAACAGCCCAGGGCTGGCCAAGGCGGAGGCGATCAGAGATTGGCCTGTTCCCCAGACCAAGAAACAGGGCCAGGCCTTTAGCGGGATGGCGGGGTCCCACCAGAGGTTTGTACCCCACTTTAGCTCCCTAGCTGCCCCCATCACAGAGCTAGGTAAGAAGAGGAAGCCAGACGAGGCAGTCTGGACCGAGCAGGGCCAGAGGGCTCTCTGTGCGCTGAAGGAGGCTCTAATCCAGGGCCCTATAGATCGAGTAAACCCAGACGGGGCCAAGCCCTGTACAGTGTTCACCAAAGCCTCAGACACAGGGCTGGGCGTGGTGCTGATGCAGGCCTATGCGAAGCGGGGGAGACGCCCCATCGGGTATCTGAGCAAGGAGCTGCTGCCCTGGAGGCAGAACGGTCCGGCCATAGAGAGGGAATGCCTGGCCATGGTGCAGGGCCTGGCCATGGTGCAGGCCCTTAAGAAGCAGCAGCCAGATCTATTTGGGTGGCGCTTTACGGTGTATATTCACCACTTTGCCCCGACGTGGCTGCATCCAAGAAAAGGGGCCGATGCCGAGCGACTGGTGACACAGACACGTGGTCAGAGAGGGGACCAGATCAAGAGGGAGGCTCTTAACCAAGAGAGCCCGAACTACAGCCCTCCAGACTGGAGCGCTGGGAAAAGAGCTCATCTCAGCTTGAACCCCAGGGGTTTTGGGATGGGAAAAGGGCACGGGCCGCATAAACCTTCCCACATGCGGCCTGCGGGTGCCATCCAGCCCACCCAACCTAAGGGAGCTCGTCGAACTGTAACGGCCTGGTGTGACCGGGTTCGAACTTCCCCAGGTCACTAGCTAAAGTGACCCCGCTCAGTTCAGTCTCGAAGGGGGGAGAGATGTGACGGAGTAGAGAGCGAGATGGATCTGACCTGAGGGAAAGGCTGCATTGGAAATGTGAGACTTTACCTGAGGCTGTAACATGAGCCAGGACGGGGGTTGGGAGGTGACACCTTTGGCTGGGAGTTTGTGTGCTGGCTTGGGAAAGGCGGAGGAGGGGCTAGAGAGTTGGAGTTTGAAACGGGCCGGAGAAGAGGCGAGGGAGGCAGACAGGGTCTGGCCTCCCTGCCCCGGTTGGAGCTGTGGGGCGAAATGCAGGGAGCCCCAGGCTGGGGTCTAAGCTCCCTGCCCCCCGGAAGGACCCGACTGAGGGGTTCTGGATGTACTGACAAGCTCTGGTTGGACTGTGTTCCTGGCATCTCTAATAAACCTTCTGTTCTACTGGCTGGCCGAGACTCCCAGTGAATCCGGGGAAGAGGGGTGCAGGGCCGGACTCCCCTATACTCCGTGACAGTAAGTGTGGCCAGTTTATTAGGGGTGAGCATCAATATTTATACACAGAAGTAAACAAAGTGATTAACAGATCATAATGGTCATGCATAATCAATCAAGATTCTACAGGATAAAACAGGTTAAAATGTAAATTCTAAAAGACAAAGGGGAGATGCCTACTTAAGGGGAGGGGGGTGTCATGAGTAGTTCGCAGGTCAGAGCTTTGATTAAATGTTCAGACAGAGACATCAAGTTAAAGTTTAAGCTCATCAAAAGTTCAGACTCAACAGTCTCCCGCCCTCCAGAGGCTACAGTCTCCAGGCCTCCGCCAGAGGTAGAGCAGCCTGAAGCGGAGCCCCCACCCCTGGGCCCCGAAGAGGTACCCGTCGAGGACCCGCTCGCCCAAGGCCTGTCCTCTTCCTCCTCCCCTGATGAGGCAGTGGCTGGAGCATCATCATCCGGTCCACCTCCCATCGATCTAAGGGACCACCAAGCCCTGCTCCGCAGGTTGGCCCTGAATATGGACCTCCAAATCGAAGAGGTCCCTGAACTGGAGGACCCCGTGGTGGACATCCTGACGACTGATGCCCCCACTAGGGTTGCCTTACCTTTTGTGCGGACTATCCTTGCCAATGCCACATCCATCTGGCAGACACCAGCCTCAATACCCCCCACTGCCAGGGGGGTAGAGAGAAAGTACATGGCCCCCCCGAGGGATTTTCAATATCTGTATACGCACCCCCCTCCGTGTTCGTTGGTAGTCCAGTCCGTCAACGAGAGGGAGAGGAACGGCCAACAGGCCCCGGCGCCGAAATCAAAGGACGCCAAGCGCCTAGACTTGTTTGGCCGCAAGATCTACTCAGGAGGGGGCCTACAGCTTCGTGCGGCGAACCAACAGGCACTCCTGAGCCGCTATGCTTTCAACACCTGGGTCACGATGGACAAGTTTAAAGAGCTTATACCTCCAGAGTCCAGACAGGAGTATAAAGCCTTCGTGGAGGAGGGCAAAAAACTGGCCAGGACGTCGCTGCGGGCCTCCTTGGACATCGCCGACTCCGCTGCCAGAACCATCGCCTCCGGAGTCGCCATGCGGCGCATCTCCTGGCTGCAATCTTCCACCCTCCCAGCAGAGGTCCAGCACACTATCCAGGACCTACCCTTTGACGGGCAGGGCCTGTTTTCAGAGAAGACAGACCCTAAGCTGCAGACCTTAAAGGACGGTCGTACTATCATTCGCACGCTGGGAATGCATACCCCCGCGACGCAGCGTAGGCCCTTCAGGCCGTTCGTGAGACGCACCTACTTCCCCCCCCCGCCACGTCAAGACTATTACAGAAGGCCGCGTGGTCGAGGGGGTAGGAGACAGCAACCTGGCCGGCAGACCGGCCAGAGGCAGGGCCCCCACAAGCCATCATCGGGGCCCAAACAAAATTTTTGAAGGGGCGCTCGAGGCCGGAGTACCAGTCCATTCCGATCCTGCACTCCTGTTTATGAACCGCCTCTCCCCCTTCTCCCCGGCGTGGTCGAATATCACCACGGACCGCTGGGTTTTACATACCATCCAGGGGGGATACCGATTGCAATTCGTCTCCCCGCCCTCCTCCCACCCTCCCACCCCGTCCCTCTTCAGGGACCCTTCTCACGAGCAACTCCTTATCCAGGAGGTGCACGAACTCTTTACTCTGGGAGCGGTGGAGGAGGTCCCAAGGGATCTCAGAGGCAAGGGATTCTACTCCCGTTATTTCCTAATCCCAAAGCCAAAGGGGGGGCTCCGTCCTATCCTGGACTTACGGGGTCTCAACAAGTTTATGGTAAAGTTGAAATTCCGTATGCTCTCCCTGGGCACCCTTATCCCCTCTATGGATCAGGGAGACTGGTACGCCGCCCTCGACATGAAGGACGCGTATTTCCACATTGCCATCTACCCACCTCACAGACGCTTCCTGCGCTTCGTAGTGGGCCAGAGACATTTCCAGTTCGCGGTCCTGCCATTCGGCCTCTCAACAGCACCGAGAGTCTTCACAAAGTGCATGGCAGTGGTAGCAGCCGCCCTTCGGCGTCAAGGAGTTCAGGTATTCCCCTACCTCGACGACTGGCTCCTCCGTGGCAACTCCGCCAACCAGGTCCAGTCCCACATTCACAAGGCCATGGACATGTTCAACCGTCTCGGCCTCCTACTAAACATCGAAAAGTCCACTTTGGTCCCAACACAGAGAATAGACTTCATAGGGGCTATACTGGACTCTACCCTCGCCAGGGCTTTCCTCCCAGAGACTCGCTTTCAAACGCTTGCAGCCGCCATACGCAGCCTCCAAGCTTTCCCAACTTCGACAGCCCGCTGCTGCCTCAGCCTCATGGGTCATATGGCATCATGCACCTTCGTGACAGCCCACGCCAGGTTACGCCTGCGGCCCCTCCAAGCATGGCTGGCCTCCGCATACCGACCACACAGGGACAACCTCGATATGATTCTGACGGTCCCACCGCAAGTCCTAGCCTCCCTCAACTGGTGGCTGGACCCCGCACATGTGATGTCAGGTATTCCCTTTCATCCACCTCAGCCTTCCCGCACCGTGACTACGGATGCCTCATCCCTCTGCTGGGGGGCTCACCTGCAGAACTTCCAAACGCAGGGCCTGTGGTCGGAGCAAGAGCTGACGTTACACATCAATGTCAGAGAACTCCGAGCGGTACGACTCGCCTGCCAAGCCTTTGCTCAGCACCTACAGGGCCGCTGTGTCTCCATCCTTACAGACAACACGACGGCCATGCATTACATCAACAGACAGGGAGGAGCGCACTCCCTTCCCCTCTGCCAAGAGGCAACTCAGCTCTGGGACTTTTGCATAGCCCGTTCCATTCACCCCGTGGCCTCATTTCTCCCAGGAGTCCAGAACACCTTGGCGGACCGCCTGAGCAGGTCCTTTCAAACGCACGAGTGGTCCATTCGGCCAGACGTCATCCACTCTGTCTTCCAGAAGTGGGGGTTTCCCCAGATAGATCTCTTCGCGACTCGCGAGAACAGGAAATGCCAAGTGTTCTGCTCCTTTCAGGGTCGCTCCCCAGGCTCCCTGACAGACGCTTTTCTCCATCCTTGGACAGACAACCTGGCCTATGCCTTCCCACCAGTTCCACTGGTCCACAGGGTCCTGCTCAAGCTACGCAGGGACAAGGCCAGGGTGATCCTGATTGCTCCAGCGTGGCCCAGGCAACACTGGTATACCACGCTCCTGGAGATGTCCGTGACAGACCCGATCCCTCTTCCGCGATGGCCGGACCTGATCACGCAGCAGCACGGCAGGATCCAGCATCCCGACCTGCAGTCCCTTCACCTGACGGCGTGGCTGCTGCATGGCTGAACCCGTCGGAGCTGCGATGTTCCAGCCCGGTCCAGCACGTTCTGCTGAGCAGTAGGAAACCCTCCACCAGGTCCACCTACTCAGCTAAGTGGAAACGTTTTTCCTTGTGGTGTGGCACTCGGGGCCTTGACCCCCTGCAGGTGCCGGTTCACACCATACTGGACTACCTCCTCTCACTAAAGGAGCAGGGTCTGGCTCTCTCGTCGCTAAAGGTCCACCTAGCGGCAATTTCAGCTTTTCACCCCCGGGACGGGGCGGGTTCTGTTTTCTCCAACCCCATGGTCACTAGGTTCCTTAAGGGGTTAGAACGGCTACACCCACCGGTGCGCCGCCCAGTCCCTACATGGGACCTCAACCTAGTTATTACCAGGCTCATGGGTGCCCCATTCGAGCCCATGGCCACTTGTTCCATGCTGTATCTCTCATGGAAAACGGCCTTTCTAGTAGCCATCACTTCGGCTAGACGCGTCTCTGAGCTCAGAGCGCTTACTTCGGAACCACCTTATACGGTGTTCCATAAGGATAAAGTACAGCTCAGGCCACACCCGGCTTTCCTGCCCAAGGTAGTGTCGGCTTTCCATATTAACCAAGACATTTTTTTACCTGTCTTTTATCCTAAGCCCCATGCCTCCAGGAAGGAGCAGCAACTCCATTCCCTGGATGTCCGGAGAGCCCTCGCCTTCTACATCAAGAGGACAAAGCCCTTCAGGAAGTCGACCCAGCTGTTCATCGCCGTGGCGGACCGGATGAAAGGCCTTCCCGTCTCTTCCCAGCGCATCTCGTCATGGATCAACTCGTGCATCCGCACATGCTATGACTTGGCAGGTGTCCCCACCATGCACACTACGGCCCACTCTACCCGAGCTCAGGCCTCGTCGTCTGCCTTCCTGGCACACAAACCTATACAAGACATTTGTAGGGCCGCGACATGGTCGTCAGTACACACTTTTGCCTCGCACTATGCCATAGCGCAACATTCTAGAGACGACGCCGCTTTTGGTTCGGCGGTCCTAAACTCTGCTGTATCACAATCCGACCCCGCCTCCTAGGAATGGCTTGGGAGTCACCTAACTGGAATACATATGAGCAAGCACTCGAAGAAGAAAACACGGTTACTCACCGTAGTAAATAGTGTTCTTCGAGATGTGTTGCTCATATGTATTCCAAACCCGCCCCCCTTCCCCACTGTCGGAGTAGCCGGCAAGAAGGAACTGAGGGGGCGATGGGCCGGCTGCAGTATATATCGGGGCACCTAACGGCGCCACTCCAGGGGGCGCCAGCCGGCCCACCGAGTGTTGCTAGGGTAAAAATCTTCCGACGATCGTGCACGCCGCGCGCGCACACCTAACTGGAATACATATGAGCAACACATCTCGAAGAACACTATTTACTACGGTGAGTAACCGTGTTTTCTTTGGGGTCACTTTGCACCAGGGCCAGATTCTATGTGTGGGGCAGAGAGAGTGCGTGCCCTGGACTCAGGGTGCAGAGATACACTCAGCCCTCTCCCCTGCATTGGGGGGGTGCTGCCATGGTGTGTGTGTGTGGGGGGGGGGGGGGGCTCTGTTGACAGCTCAATCCCTGACCCGGTGGCAGAAGTGGGGTGGGGAGCTCCAGCTGTTTCTAGGATCTGCTATTTCCACCTGCCTGTAAAGTCCGGCTTTCCCCGGCACATTCACTGCGGTGCAATTGGGTCCCTGTTTCTATGGCTGAACAGCAAAGAATCGCTCCTTTTTTCCCTCCACCTGGAGTGAACTCAGCTTTTCCCCCGTCCCAGACAGTCCATGAAATAACTGTAGCAGCCATAGGCGTGCGCAGCACATTTCACTAGGGTGTGCACCCAGGGAGCCCTGCCCTAGCCCCGCCCCATCCACTCCCTCACCCCCTCAAAACCCCCAACCCCCCGTGCTCCTTGTCCCCTGACTGCCCCCTCCTGGGACCCTGCCCCTAACTGCCCCCGAGGACCCTACCCCCTATCTAAACCTCCCTGCTCCTTGTCCCCTGACTGCCCCCTCCTGAGACTCCCCCACTGTAACTGCCTCCCTAGGGCCCTACCCCCTACCTGTCCCCAGACTGCCCCGACCCCTCTCCACACCCCCGCCCCTGACAGGCCCCCCCCGAACCCTTCACCCATCCAATCCCCACCCCGCTCCTTGTTCCCTGACCGTCCCCTCCAGAGACCACCCCGCCCTGTAATCACCCCCAGGGACCCCTCCAACTATCCAATCCCCCTGTCTCTCAGAGAGCAACAGTGACACCGGGTGGCCACGTGGGGTAATGCACACAGCGCCTCTCTCAGAGAGCGACAGTGACACTGGGTGGCCACGTGGGGTAACGCACACAGCGTCTCTCAGAGAGCAACAGTGACACCGGGTGGCCACGTGGGGTAACGCACACAGCGTCTCTCTCAGAGAGCAACAGTGACACCGGGTGGCCACGTGGGGTAATGCACACAGCATCTCTCTCAGAGAGCAACAGTGACACCGGGTGGCCACGTGGGGTAACGCACACAGCATCTCTCTCAGAGAGCAACAGTGACACTGGGTGGCCACGTGGGGTAACGCACACAGCGTCTACCTCAGAGAGCAACAGTGACACCGGGTGGCCACGTGGGGTAACGCACACAGCGTCTCTCTCAGAGAGTGACAGTGACACCGGGTGGCCACGTGGGGTAATACACAGCATCTCTCTCAGAGAGCAACAGTGACACCAGGTGGCCACGTGGGGTAATGCACACAGCGTCTCTCTCAGAGAGCAACAGTGACACCGGGTGGCCACGTGGGGTAATGCACACAGCATCTCTCTCAGAGAGCGACAGTGACACCGGGTGGCCACGTGGGGTAACGCACACAGCGTCTCTCTCAGAGAGCAACAGTGACACCGGGTGGCCACGTGGGGTAATGCACACAGCATCTCTCTCAGAGAGCAACAGTGACACCGGGTGGCCACGTGGGGTAATGCACACAGCATCTCTCTCAGAGAGCAACAGTGACACTGGGTGGCCACCCGGAGTAAAGCACACAGCGTCTCTCTCAGGCCTTGGCTACACTTACGAGTTACAGCGCAATAAAACTGCCTGCAGCGCTGTAACTCACTAACTGGCTACACTTGCAAGGCACGTGCAATGGTGCATCTCCTCAGATACAGCGCTGCTTGTACTCCACCTCCCCGAGAGGAATAACAGCTGTTGCGAAGTGGGTGGAATGCTGGTCTTTCAGTGTAGCCGAGGAACAACACAGTTACTGATCTCCGGAAGCTGCCTTTGTTTTGAAACGGCACTTCCGGGTTGGAGTTCAGAGCTCCGTTCTTGAGCTGCTTTACAAAAAACCAAACACAGCTACTGTTTGCAGGCGGGGGGGGGGGAGGGAAGAGGGGAGGGGCTCCATTAGGAATGCCGGCAGCAAAGTTGCCTTGGAAAGAGACGGCGTGGGGAGGGGGGGAGAAGAACGGCGGGGGGGAGGGGGAAGGCTCCGTTTCCTCTCTTTTATCTGCTCTTTAAAAACAAACAAAGCCCCTGCTGTTTGCTTTCAGTGATTGAGAGAGAGGCAGGGGATGTGGAGGTGTGGAAATAATGAGCTGACACTCTGTGGAGATTTCAAAAACCCCACTCTGTGACGGAGTAGAGAGTGAGGTGGATTCAACCTGGGAGGTTTGTGGGGGAGGTTCCCTGGGACCTGCGGCATTGCACTAGGAAAGGGAGACTTTACCTGGGGCTGTAACATGAGCCAGGACGGGGGTTGGGAGGTGACACCTTTGGCTGGGAGAACGGACAAAAGGTGAGAGGAGGAGCCCCGGGGGGAGGGGAAGAGCCTCCTGGAGTTTTTGTCTGTGTGTTTTCAGTTTGGAGCTGGCTTGGGAAGAGGAGGGGAGGGGGGCAGACAGGGTCTGGCCTCCCTGCCCCATTTGGAGCTGTGGGGCGAAATGCAGGGAGCCCCCAGGCTGGGGTCTAAGCTCCCTGCCCCCTGTAAGGACCCGACTGAGGGGTCCTGGATGTACTGACAAGCTCTGGTTGGACTGTGTTCCTGGCATCTCTAATAAACCTTCTGTTCTACTGGCTGGCTGAGACTCCCAGTGAATCCGGGGAAGAGGGGTGCAGCGCCGGACTCCCCTATACTCCGTGACACACTCTCTCTCCCAAAACGCTCCCTGTCAAAGTCCCCCTCACCCCCCCATTTGAAAAGCACGTTGCAGCCACTTGAATGCCCATAATGCACCGCTCCCAATACAGCTGCAAATGCCTCAAATTTAGCGACCTTACTGCGCTGGCAGCTGCCAGTGTGGACAGGCTGCAGCGCTTTCCCTACTCAGCTGTACGAAGATGGGTTTAACTCACAGCGCTGTACATCTGCAAGTGTAGCCAATGCCTCAGAGTGCATAGCTCAGCTCTCATACCAGGTATTGAACTGGAGAAAGTGGTGTCAGCCCTTCGATGGGTCAGCTGGTAGAGCAAAGGTCTGGAGCCGGCTCCCAGGAAGTCATCCTTACATCGCCCTTATGACTCCGGCTCGAAGGAGAGCTTCTTTTCCTTCCCCTTTCTCAGAAAGAGCAAGAGAAGAAGGAAAGCTCACATGGGCCCACTGGGTACACCAGCCCACGCTGCTTTTCCATGCTGGGGAGTGTGAAATAAGGGACGGGTGGCAGGTAAAGCCACTGCTGCGCTTACAGAAAACAGCCCAGCCCTGCGCCCAGAGAGCAGGCTAAAGCCTGGGGTTGAATTACAGATCTCTAGATCTTCAGTCTAACGCTCTCCTGACTGAGCTACTTCAGCACCGACGGGGGACCTTTCTGGCCTGCAGCTTCTCTGTCTGGGATGTTTTTGTCAGTCCTGGCACACAAAAAGGACGTCACTGCGAGAGGCCCATGAGGGGAAGATGAATTCTTGCCGGCCTCACTCAGCCCTGTGAAGTATTACCCTGGACTCAGCTCTCCATTGGTCTGTCTGCTTTGGGTCAGGGACCATAACACGTCCTGCTGCATTCGTTATTTCAAAGGGTGGTTTAGGATTTTCAGTCTCAAACACGGTGCACAAAGCAGGACTCCACCCTCGGCGTAAACTAAATGAGCCGCCCACAGATTCTGGCAGCCACAAGGAGCCATTTGGTGTGAGAGTCAGACCTGCCCCTGTCCCAGAGGGAGGGGTCGTCTGGGAGGGGACTGGCACACGGACCTGTCGGCTCTTAACACCCAAACTTTCAGTAACTCTGTTATAAATGCCTGGGAGTGTAATTTAAACCATAAAGAGAGCCACACCGGGCTAGACCAAAGGCCCATCTAGTTCTGAATCTTGTTTTCTGACATTAGCCAATACCAGGTGCCCCAAAAGCCACTTAACAAGGCACCACTGGGAGTTGAACCCAGGATCTCTTGATTACAAGGCCGGTGCTGTAACCAGCTATGCCATGGTGCCTGCCTGTCACTAAGGGATGGTGTCTTCTCACACCTGACTCCCTGCCAGCCCCCACCTGGGCCTTTGCTTGTGTTTGGATTCTGCAAAGCAGAGGAGCAGGGGAAGTTTTCCTGGCAAGCTTCTGTGTGTGTGAATCCTTGGCCAGATCTGCACTACAAAGTTATTTCAGCATCATTATATTGCTCAGGCGTGTGAAAAACACACGACGCTGCCTCGGTCGCCTCCTTTTGGCTGGTGCACACACGGCAATGCCACGTCTGGTGACAAATCTGCCCTCTGTCGGCGACAAAATAAACCCACCTCGATGAGAGGCCTGGAGCTTTTTGCAGCAAACTGCGAGTGACAAAGTGTCAGTGTAGACGCTGCTGGTCAATATATCACCAGAACTGGCCTCCGCCAGTATCCCACAATGCCCGCCGGGAACTCCCTGCCCTGCGATCCTGCTCCAGAGGCTGGGCCCCTCCCCACTCATCGCTCCGGGAAGTTCTGACGGCTGAGCCTGCTGCTCTGCTCCGGCAGCAAGGAGCAAATCACTGCCGGGGGATGCTGCTCCCCCGCACGGCGACCACGGAGCTGGGGGGCGGAAGCTCCTTACAGTGGGGGGAGCCACCGGCATCCGAACTGTGCTGCCCGAATGACGCCCCTTTCCCCCAAGGACCTGCACTCACACCTCACCTTCTCCCTGAGACCCCAACCCTACACCGCCCCGTCTCCTTGAGACCCTGCCCTTCCCCTGCCCCTGGGGCCACACCCACAGAACGCCTCTTCCCCCCGAGACTCTGCCTTATCCCCCCATCCATCCTTCGTCCTTATGGCTGGTAAAAAGTGGTGGGGGTCATGGCCCTCTAAACCCCCTGCTCCCCCGCACGGCGAACATGGAGGTACCACTGTGCTTTGAGAAAACAGCCCAGCCCTGCACACACATCACATGCCAATCCCTGGGGCTGGACCTGGGACCGCTAGATCTTCAGTCTAACGGTCACCTGACTGAGCTACTTCAGCACCTTTATGACTTTCTCTGTCCAGGTCATTTCAGGCTCTGCTATAGGAAAAGCCAGGGTGGGCTTGTGCACCCAGTTGGCCCATCTGGACTTTCTTTCTTCTCTTGCTCTTTCTCAGCGAGGGGAAGGGAAAGAAGCTCTCCTTCAAGCTGCAGTCACAAGGGAGACGTAAGGATGACTTCCTGGGAGCCGGTTCCAGACCTTTCCTCTACCAGCTGACACATCGAACAGCTGCCACCACTTTCTCCAGCTTTGCCACCCAGAATGAGAGGTGAGGCACCCGGTGTCACTGTTGCTCTCTGAGAGAGACGCTGTGTGCATTACCCCACGTGGCCACCCGGTGTCACTGTTGCTCTCTGAGAGAGACGCTGTGTGCATTACCCCACGTGGCCACCCAGTGTCACTGTTGCTCTCTGAGGGATGCTGTGTGCGTTACCCCACGTGGCCACCCAGTGTCACTGTTGCTCTCTGAGAGAGACGCTGTGTGCGTTACCCCACGTGGCCACCCCGTGTCGCTGTTGCTCTCTGAGAGAGACGCTGTGTGCGTTACCCCACGTGGCCACCTGGTGTCACTGTTACTCTCTGAGAGAGATGCTGTGTGCATTACCCCATGTGGCCACCCAGTGTCACTGTTGCTCTCTGAGAGAGATGCTGTGTGCGTTACCCCACGTGGCCACCCGGTGTCACTGTTGCTCTCTGAGAGAGACGCTGTGTGCGTTACCCCACGTGGCCACCCGGTGTCGCTGTTGCTCTCTGAGAGAGACGCTGTGTGCATTACCCCATGTGGCCACCCGGTGTCACTGTTGCTCTCTGAGAGAGACGCTGTGTGCATTACCCCACGTGGCCACCCGGTGTCACTGTTGCTCTCTGAGAGAGACGCTGTGTGCGTTACCCCACGTGGCCACCCGGTGTCACTGTTGCTCTCTGATAGAGATGCTGTGTGCATTACCCCACGTGGCCACCCGGTGTCGCTGTTGCTCTCTGAGAGAGACACTGTGTGCGTTACCCCACGTGGCCACCCCGTGTCGCTGTTGCTCTCTAAGAGAGACGCTGTGTGCATTACCCCACGTGGCCACCCAGTGTCACTGTTGCTCTCTGAGAGAGACGTTGTGTGCGTTACCCCACGTGGCCACCCAGTGTCACTGTTGCTCTCTGAGAGAGATGCTGTGTGCATTACCCCACGTGGCCACCCAGTGTCACTGTTGCTCTCTGAGAGAGATGCTGTGTGGATTACCCCACGTGGCCACCCGGTGTCACTGATGCTCTCTGAGAGAGATGCTGTGTGCGTTACCCCACGTGGCCACCCAGTGTCACTGTTCCTGTCTGAGAGAGACGCTGCGTGCATTACCCCACGTGGCCACCCGGTGTCACTGTTGCTCTCTGAGAGAAATGCTGTGTGCGTTACCCCACGTGGCCACCCGGTGTCACTGTTGTGATCTCAGAGAGATGCTGTGAGCATTACTCCACGTGCCACCCAGTGTCACTGTTGCTCTCTGAGAGAGACGCTGTGTGCATTACCCCAGGTGGCGACCCAGTGTCACTGATGCTCTCTGAGAGAGATGCTGTGTGCGTTACCGCACGTGGCCACCCGGTGTCACTGTTGCTCTCTGAGAGAGACGCTGTGTGCGTTACCCCACGTGGCCACCCGGTGTCACTCTTGCTCTCTGAGAGAGACGCTGTGTGCATTACCCCACGTGGCCACCCGGTGTCACTGTTGCTCTCTGAGAGAGACGCTGTATGCATTACCCCACGTGGCCACCCAGTGTCACTGTTGCTCTCTGAGAGAGACGCTGTGTGCATTACCCCATGTGGCCACCCGGTGTCACTGTTGCTCTCTGAGAGAGACGCTGTGTGCGTTACCCCACGTGGCCACCCGGTGTCACTCTTGCTCTCTGAGAGAGACGCTGTATGCATTACCCCACGTGGCAACCCGGTGTCACTGTTGTTCTCTCAGAGAGATGCTGTGTGCATTACCCCACATGGCCACCCGGTGTCACTGTCGCTCTCTGAGAGAGATGCTGTGTGCATTACCCCACGTGGCAACCCGGTGTCATTGTTGCTCTCTGAGAGAGATGCTGTGTGCATTACCACATGTGCCACTGTTGCTCTCTGAGAGAGATTTTGTGTGCATTACCCCATGTGGCCACCCGGTGTCACTGTTGTTCTCTCAGAGAGACGCTGTGTGCATTACCCCACATGGCCACCCAGTGTCAATGTTGCTCTCTGAGAGAGACGCTGTGTGCATTACCCCAGGTGGCGACCCAGTGTCACTGTTGCTCTCTGAGAGAGACGCTGTGTGCGTTACCCCACGTGGCCACCCAGTGTCACTGTTGCTCTCTGAGAGAGACGCTGTATGCATTACCCCATGTGGCCACCCAGTGTCACTGTTGCTCTCTGATAGAGATGCTGTGTGTGTTACCCCACGTGGCCACCCCGTGTCGCTGTTGCTCTCTGAGAGAGACGCTGTGTGCGTTACCCCACGTGGCCACCCAGTGTCACTGTTGCTCTCTGAGAGAGACGTTGTGTGCGTTACCCCACGTGGCCACCCAGTGTCACTGTTGCTCTCTGAGAGAGATGCTGTGTGGATTACCCCACATGGCCACCCGGTGTCACTCATGCTCTCTGAGAGAGATGCTGTGTGCGTTACCCCACGTGGCCACCCAGTGTCACTGTTCCTGTCTGAGAGAGACGCTGCGTGCATTACCCCACGTGGCCACCCGGTGTCACTGTTGCTCTCTGAGAGAAATGCTGTGTGCGTTACCCCACGTGGCCACCCGGTGTCACTGTTGTGATCTCAGAGAGATGCTGTGAGCGTTACTCCACGTGCCACCCAGTGTCACTGTTGCTCTCTGAGAGAGACGCTGTGTGCATTACCCCACGTGGCGACCCAGTGTCACTGATGCTCTCTGAGAGAGACGCTGTGTGCGTTACCCCACGTGGCCACCCGGTGTCACTGTTGCTCTCTGAGAGAGATGCTGTGTGCATTACCACACGAGGCCACCCAGTGTCACTGTTGCTCTCTGAGGGAGATGCTGTGTGCATTACCCCATGTGGCCACCCGGTGTCACTGTCGCTCTCTGAGAGAGATGCTGTGTGCATTACCCCACATGGCCACCCGGTGTCACTGTTGCTCTCTGAGGTAGACGCTGTGTGTTACCCCACGTGGCCACCGGGTGTCACTGTCGCTCTCTGAGAGACGCTGTGTGCATTACCCCATGTGGCCACCCGGTGTCACTGTTGCTCTCTGAGAGAGACGCTGTGTGCATTACCCCACGTGGCCACCCGGTGGCACTGTTGCTGTCTGAGAGAGATGCTGTGTGCATTACCCCACGTGCCCACCCGGTGTCACTGTTGCTCTCTGAGAGGGGGCGTGGGAGTCCCAGGGGGGCTGTCACGAGTGGGGGTGTGGCTAGGGGCCAGGGCAGTCAGGGGACAGGGGGTTTCAATAGTTGGAGGGGTCCCGGGGGTGATTAGGAGGCGGGGGGGTCTCTGGAGGGGGCGGTCAGCGAACAAGGAATGGGGGGGTTGGGTGGGTCAAGGGTTCAGGGCGGGAGGCTGTCAGGGCGGGGGTGTGGAGAGGGGTCAGGGCAGTTAGGGGACAGGGTCCTAGGGAGGCAGTTACAGTGGGGGGGTCTCAGGAGGGGGCAGTCAGGGGACAAGGATCATGGGAGGTTGGGGGTTTTGAGGGGGGGAGGGAGTGGATGGGGGTGGGGCTAGGGCAGGTCTCCCTGGGTGCCAGCAGGAATCAAGGCATTTATTACACTTCTCTCCTGTGTGGATTCTCCCATGTCTGATAAGGTGTGAGCTCCGACTGAAGCATTTCCCGCACTCAGCGCACGTGTAGCGTGTCTCTTCCAAGTTGATGCTCTCCTGTGTAATAAGCTCTGAGAGGCTAATGAAGTTTTCCTCTGGCCTGTGCTGAGTCTCACAGGCTTTTGCTTTTTCTGGGAGTGCACAACTCCCGGAATCATTCCCTTTGGATCTTCCTGATAACATCCCACATTGTTCTATTTGCTCAGCATCTTCCTGCTGGGGTTTCTCCTTGTTTTCACTCACCATCCCAACACCTGATGGGAGACAGAGAGAATCCAGACACAGGTCACTGTCTGTGCCGGAGAGAAAGGAAATCTCAGAGAGAGGAATGGAAAATGGGGTGAACAAAGCAAAATATGTGCGGGAGAGATCAAACCTATTAGGATCTGATTTTCCCCAAACCCTTCCCCAGAGGAGAGAGGAAGGGATCAGTTTTGGTCCGCAGCTCATCAGAACACTCAGGGGAAAGCGAGATCAGGTAGGGACCTGCTGCCAGTTGTCAGTCAGGATAGGTGGGAAGCATGAGTGACATCTGCCTAATGATTCCACATCTGCCGGGAACAATCCTGAACTTGGAGAGCTCACAAGGTCTTTGTAGGACATCCCAAATGTTTCCTGTATTCACGGACAGTTTTTGAGTTGGTTTAACCAATTCCCTACCTGTGCAGGCAGCTCTTGGGAGTACTTCTTTCTCAGAGCCCTGGAGGTCAGGGACCCACGGCTCTTCCCCTCGTTCCAGCTGTGAGATCACATCAGGTTTGGAAACTGGAAACCCATGTTCAAGGCAAAGAAAACAAGGGAGGTCAGTGGAATTTGTGGGATACCTGTCACAAGTAATATTCCATGGTTTTAAGCCCAGATCATTTTTAAGTAGTAACATCCCAAGGCCATCTTCCTTGGCTTAAAGTGGCAGGAGAGTTGTTTTCATTATTATCAATCATATTCATTGCCTTAGGGCCTAAGGGACAACTAACAGTGGGTCCCCTTTGTGCTAGGCACAGTACAGATCCAGAATAGTAGATGGCCCATGTCCTGAAGAATTTGCAATCTAAATAGACAAGACAGACACAGAATGGGGGAAGGGGTAGAACCCACCAGCAGAGTGAACTATGTGAAGGCAGAGTGACAGGTCTGATGAACACAGGCATATATCTTGAGACTGTTTTATTTAATGTTATAACCAGGGCCAGTGTTTTCTGGAAATTGCTGCTATTCCTGCATTTTTCCCCAAAATTACTCTTCATTTCTGGAATTGCTGATCAAAGGGTGGGCAGGGCTAGTAGGGATTTCTGCCTGGAGACACCTGACTCCTCCCCAGGGCAAAGGGTGCGGTTGAGAGACTTGCTGCCAATTTCTTCCCTCCTCATACAAGTCTGAGCTCAGGAAAATCACTGTGCAGCTTCCCCTGGGCAGGCAGAGCACTTGGCAGTGGGACACCAGGCTCCGTCATCATGCTGCAGAGCAGACGGCGCTCGCACCTGCTCTCGGCTGCATCCACAGCATCTCTCCCCTGCTCACAGCAGGTTCATGTCCCGTCTCATAGAGCAGTGAATCATAGAGTATCAGGGGTTGGAAGGGACCTTGGGAGGTCATCTAGTCCAACCCCCTGCTCAAAGCAGGACCAATCCCCATTTTTTGCCCCAGATCCCTAAATGGCCCCCTCAAGAACTGAACTCACAAGCCTGGGTTCAGCAGGCCAATGCTCAAACCACTGAGCTATCCCTCCTCCTAAAGCACATGGCATGGATAAGCCTTGGAGTTCTCAGTACACAGACATACCCCTGCAGGTTTTGCTGACTCAATAAGTGTATCCCCTTAGTCCTTTCCATGGGCACATAGAACAGCTGATGACCCTGGGTGGGCTATCGAATAGACTATGCAGTGCTGATGCCAATATGTCTGGGTGTGTCACCCAGAAACACTGCACAAGTCTGGAAATACAGATATACCCTACATATCTATAACTCACAATGCAAAGGTGATACAAAGATAGAAACAAAATTATCATACTTGGAAAATCATAACATTTGCATTGACATCTTACATGGCATATCTAGCACGATTCATTGCAATTTTATCATATTGGTATTAATAGTAATACTAATATAAAGTGTCTCACAATTCCATACAGTGTCACACTTAATAAACCAGTGAATTCTCAGGACCGGCTCCCCAGGTCTTTGAAGATGCCGAACACCCTGCTTGTGAGGGATTGAAATACCCACATATCTGCTGGGAACACACATAGACAGACACTGTGCACGTCTGTAGTGTGTGCCACTCTAGGCTTGTATTAAACCCCCAAGGTTACAGCTTTTCTCTGTCCTTGACTTGGTAAATGCTGCCACCATCCAACTGCAAAAAAAACAACCCCAAAGCCTTGGACCCAGGAAGGAGCACTTGAGAATTCCTCCCTCTGGGGCACCCTCAAGCCCTTTCACCTCCCCTCCGGGAAACAGCTGAGAAAGAAAACCAAGGAAATTAGCTGTGGCTACCAGATAATCAAACAACATGCACAAACCTCTTAGGAGATCAAAAATTCCAATCCTGTTCTTAAAAGAGGTACATTTTATTAAAATTGAAAAAGAAAACAATACATCCAGAACTTAGGCTTTTTGCTAGATCTTAAAAGAAACAATTCATTTTTCTAAGCATCCAAAATAGTTTTCTTGGGGGTTTAGCTTAAAGCTTGCAAGCAAACAAAAGCATCTGGGCTAGCACAGAGGAGATCCAAAAGCCAAAATAAAAAATAAACCTGATTGTGTCTGTCTAAACATTCCCTACCCAAATAATTTCTTCTAGTTATGGAAGATGAATTTTCATACCTGCTTCAAGCCATACACAGCATTGCTACTCCGTGTCTCCTTCTCCGGAGAACAACAGACAAAGGGAAAGTTTCTTTCCCATTTTTAAAAAGTTCTAGCCTTTCCATTGGCTCTTTTGGTCAGCTGCCCACTCCTTTTCTTTTACCTGTGGGCTTGTTAACCCTTTACAGGTAAAGCAAGCAGAGAACTGACACCAACAGGGATTTTACAGCAAACTGGCAGGCTGGGTGTTTATAAAAGGGAGCTTCCTCCTCTCCCCTTTATTTATCACAGTATGGCTTGTGAGGAATCATTTGAAAAAGACATTATTATCCTCCTGTTAAAATGTGTAGCAACACTGTATGGAAAGTTATGAGATTTTACTGTATGATATTACTGAAAAAGTTGCAACCCTAAACCCTAAGTTCCTCAGAGCCAGCAAGGCAAACAGCTGGTCAAATAGCCATTCTCTGGCAGGGGGAAGGTCACTATTTCCAAGTGGTCCTGTTAGAGTTACCTCTTGGACTAGATCCTGCGCTCCACTCAGGACTAAATCCAGAGTTGCTTCTACCCTTGTGGGTTCTTGTACCAGCTGCTCCAAGAAGCAGCCATTTAAAGTACTGAGAAATGTTGTCTCTGCATTTCATCCTGAGGTGACATGTACCCAGTCAATCTGGGGATAATTGAAATCCCCCACTATTACTGAGTGTCAGAGGGGGAGCCGTGTTAGTCTGGATCTGTAGAAGCGAGAAAGAGTCCTGTGGCCCCTTATAGACTAACAGACGTATTGGAGCATAAGCTTTCGTGGGTGAAGTGGGTATTCACCCACGAAAGCTTATGCTCCAATATGTCTGTTAGTCTATAAGGTGCCACAGGATTCTCACTATTATTGAGTTCTTTATTTTGATAGCCTCTCTAATCTCCCTTACCATTTCATCCTCACTATCACTGTCTTTGACAGGTGGTCGATAATAGATTGCTATTGTTATATTCTCATTAGAGCATGGAATTACTATCCATAGAGATTCTATGAAACATGCGGTTTCATTTAAGATTTTTACTTCATTTAAGTCTACATTTTCTTTAGCATACAGTGCCACCACCCCCCGCCCCCCCACCAGCTGCTCTGTCCTTCCGATATATTTTGAACCCTGGAATGATTGTGTCCCATTGATCGTCCTCACTCCACCAGGTTGATGTGATGCTTATTATATCAATATCCTCTTTTAACACAAGGCACTCACCCATCTTATTATTTAGACTTCTAGCATTTGTGTACAAGCACTTTAAAAACTTATCTGTTTATTTGTCTGCCCTTTTCTGATGCGTCAGATTCTTTTGTGGGTGAATGCTTCTCGTCTGATCTGGCCCCTACTTTATCCTCTTCCAGCCTCTCCTCCTGACTAAAAACTAGAAAATCTCTAGCACTAGACTCTCCTCTAAGAGAAGTCTCTGTCCAATCCACGTGCTCCTCTGCAGCCATCGGCTTTCCCCCATCTCTTAGTTTAAAAACTGCTCTGCAACCTTTTTAATGGTAAGTGCCAGCAGTCTGGTTCCACTTTGGTTTAGGTGGAGCCCATCCTTCCTGTATAGGCTCCTCCTATCCCAAAAGTTTCCCCAGTTCCTAATAAATCTAAACCCCTCCTCTCTACACCATCGTCTCATCCACACATTGAGACTCTGAAGCTCTGCCTGCCTACCTGGCCCTGCGCGTGGAACTGGACGCATTTCTGAGAATGCCACCATAGAGGTCCTGGATTTCAGTCTCTTTCCTAGCAGCCTAAATTTGGCCTCCAGGACATCTCTCCTACCCTTCCCTATGTCATTGGTACCTACATGTACCACGACCACTGGCTCCTCCCCAGCACTACATACAACTCTCTCTAGATGCCTCGAGAGATCCGCAACCTTCGCACCAGGCAGGCAAGTCACCATACGGTTCTCCCGGTCAACACAAACCCAGCTATCCTTGTTTCTAATGATCGAATCTCCCATTACTAACAGCTGCCTTTGCTTAATGACTGGAGTTCCCTTCCCCAGCAAGGTAACCTCGGTCAAGAGGTTACCCTAACACCATCTGGAAGGAGGGTCTCAACTATGGGAAGGTTTCCCTCTGCTCCCGTTGACTGCTCTCCTTCCCCGGGCCTTTCATCCTCCTCAACAGCATGGGGGATGCCTGTCCGGAGATGGGACAAATCTACAGTGTCCCGGAAAGCCTCATCACCATACCTCTCTGCCTCCCTTACCTCTTCCAGTTCTGCTACCCTGGCCTCCAAAGCCTGCACGCGGTCTCTGAGGGCCAGGAGCTCCTTGCACCGAATGCACACATACGCCACCCACCCACAGGGCAGGTAATCAGACATGCTACATTGAGTACAATAAACAGGACAGCCCCCACTCTGCTGCTGGGCTTCTGCCTGCATTCTCTCCTACAGCTACCTAGGTTAACAATAGGGTTTTTGTTTAAATCAAGAAGTTTGGATTATAGCTGAAATGTTGTAAAGAATGGCAAGAGTACCTCGCCCCCTTCCCACTTCCCTTCCAAACTCCCTCATCAAAGTCCCTGTTTGAGCCCTGTTCACAAAGCTCCCTGGTCACTTGCTCACTGCTTTATAAACCACTCCCCTAGCACATACCCCCAGCCCCTGCTGTGAGCCACTCAGGGCAGGGGGCTGGGAGCACCCCATCACCCCAGCCCTCACCCTCAGCTCCCTGCCCTGACTCCTACACCCCCTCACACACCCTCAGCCCCCTGCCCTCTCTGATTCCTGCAACTCCCCATATCCCACCACACACACCCAGCCCCCTCTGAATCCTGAACCCCCCTCATACCCCAGCTCTGAATCCTGCACCCCCCCACACACACACTCCCAGCCCCCTGCTCACCCAGACTTATGCACCCCCCCCATCCTCACATCAAACGGGAGCTGCCCCAGGTAAGCGCTCCACACCCCAACATCAGCCCTGAGCCCCCTCCCACACCCTAAATCCTGGCCAGACCGTTCTACATTTTTTTTTATAAAGGGCTCTTATCCAAAGCGCTTTACAATAGTTAGCTAACGGTGCAAACAATATTTGGAAAGATCATTAAGTGATCCGCCAAGACCCTCCGTGATTTTCAAGTGGTCTGTGGAAAAATAGGTTAGACTACAAATACAATCAAAGTACCTCACTTTCTTTTCATTTACTTCCTATTCCTTATAGGAGGAAGATGAAGAAAAAAAGAATGAAAAATGGGGGCAGCGGGGAGATAAGAGAGAATGTTCTTTCTCTTAGATGGCTCCCAAGGAAGGGCCCCAAAAATGAAGCTGAGCTCAGGGCCCCACTAACGCTATATCTGCCACTGAGCTTCCTTCTCTGGATATCCCCAGCCAGCATTCAAGGACACTGAGTATCTGATAAGTAACCCTGGCCCAGCAGCTCTGACTCCAGCAGCCTGCTTGTTACACCCCAAGCACATGCTGGTCCGGGAGGAGCAGGCTCACGGTTTGAGAGAAGGTCGGGGTAGGAAGCTTCTGTTGGTTATGCTGCACCTAACCCTCAGTTTTACTTGTGCAAACAGAAGATATGTGACACTGTGCGATACGGCTCCTGTGCTCTGTTCCCAAAAGTGTTCTGCAGCGGGGGAGGGTCTCTGGCAGTGTGTGTGTCACTGGCATGTTGGGGTGATGCTGAAAGAGGACATAGTTGAGGTGGTATTGTGGGGCTGGCGTAAACCTTCTCTCTTCTTTTCCCCTTCCAAGAACCGAGGGGACAGTAACCCTTACCCAGCGAGGTCACATTCCCATAGTTCTCCTGCATGATGTCTCTGTAGAGGGCTCTCTGAGCGGGGTCCAGCAGAGCCCCCTCTTCCCTGGTGAAATACACAGCCACCTCCTCGAAGGTCACCAGTCCATGAAAGAGCAAGAGTCCAACACTCAGTGCCTGCTGCCCCACTCACAGCCCTGCTATTCGTGGGAGAGAGGAGTCAAAGGGAAGCTGTGGTGGATGCAGCCAACAGAGTCCCACCCCCACCCCGCTCAGAGCATCCAGGTAACACCAGCGTGAGGGGACGAAGAGAGAGCTGCTCCTCTCTCCCAGCAGATCAATCAGACGCCTACTAGCCACAGACTGATATAGGAGATGGAGCCCCTAGCAAGGTCCAAGGCGAGCTCTCTGGTAGGAAGCCCAACACCCTCCTCATTGTGAGGAGCTGGATATGAAGGGAGGGGCAGCTCCCCTAAACCTGACTGGTGAGTGCCCAATTCATATCTCACAGCAGCCGCTGGTTAGTCAGATCAGGTTTCAGCACTAAGAGTCTGGACAGTTTTCCTAGCCCCATGTAGCTGGGTTATTTTTTCTTCAACAAATGAGGGCATTTCCACCGCCAAACGTCATGGGTCTGTTCCTAGAATCTAGGCCACTTATTAAATAACTCCCAGAAGGTTTGCTACACCCTGTTCTCCTCCCTTCCTCCACCCTGTGCATTTCCTGCCCGGTCCAACCTCCAAACCAGACTGTGCAAACCTTCCCATCTCCGGTGTATTTGCTGTCCCTCTTCCTCCTGCAGGAACCCACCAGCAACCCCCTGATAATCCCTACCTGAACTGGCTCCTCTGCAGCCATGTCTCTCCCCTGTCCCATGGGAGGACGGGATGAACTGGAGCAAAACATGAACATTATTCTGCAGCCTGGCAGGGTGAGAAGGGCAGTTGTGGAGGTTTCAGAACAGGCTTTAGTTAATTTCACAGCACGATTCCCCCAGGCTTTTTCCCTGCAGACATACACCCTAGAGTCTGCCATGCTGAGAAAAGGCTCGATCTCTTTATTACCGTTTTCAGAGTAGCAGCCGTGTTAATCTGTGTCAGCAAGAAGAACAGGAGCACTTGTGGCACCTTAGAGACAAACAAATGTATTTCAGCATAAGCTTTCGTGGACTACAGTCCACTTCTTCGGATGCATAGAATGGAACATCCAGTAAGAAGCTATTTAGACATTCAGAAAAACATGAAAAGGTGGAAGTACCCATCCCGACTGTAAGAGGCCAATTAATTAAGAGAAACTATTATCAGCAGGGTTATTATCAGCTGGAGACAGTCATCACCTGGGCCAGGCAGAGAAGAAGATTTAATTAAGGTCACTTCCCAGCACAGACCCCGCTGGGGGAGCAGCAGCTGCTAAGCCTGGTCGGCCAGATCACGCTGGAGGCTGCAGCGTCTGACCCAGGAAGCTGAACCCCAATATCCTGAGCAGAGAGGGACAGGGCGTTGGAGCAGCCTTCCCCCCTTGAGCTCTCTGGGGGGAGCAGCTAATGAGAGCCCCTCCTCACAGGGGGAATTGCTGATCTCATTTGCCCCACTGTCCATCTGGAGTCACTCCTCGTCTGTCCAGGCAGTGACTCTGGATTAACAGTGGTGTCCGTGACACCAGGTTTCAGGAAGAACGAGTCCAGAGCGCTGTGGGAGAGACCGTTGTGGGGCAGAGCGAACCCCCTTCCCCCCTCCCGCACCCCCAGATCTAGGACAAGGACTCAGGGGATGAATTTTCCTAATGGAACCGGACGTTTCCGCAGTTTTCCAGAGGGGAGAAAAGCAAAATCGGTGATGTCACATTCCCAGCCAGGGGCCCCCCGACCCCCCCCAGAGCCCAGACCCCCAGCCAGGGGCCCCAGACCCCCCCCAGAGCCCAGACCCCCAGCCAGGGGCCCCAGACCCCCCCAGGGCCCAGACCCCCAGCCAGGTGCCCCAGACCCCCCCAGGGCCCAGACCCCCAGCCAGGGGCCCCAAACCGCCCCAGAGCCCAGCCAGAGGCCCCAGAGCCCCCAGCCAGGGGCCCCAAACCCCAGCCAGGGGCCCCAGACCCCCCCCCAGAGCCCAGACCCCCAGCCAGGGGCCCCAGCCCCCCCCAGACCCCCAGCCAGGGGCCCCAAACCGCCCCAGAGCCCAGCCCCCAGCCAGAGGCCCCAGAGCCCCCAGCCAGGGGCCCCAAACCACCCCAGACCCCAGCCAGGGGCCCCAGACCCCCCCCAGAGCCCAGACCCCCAGCCAGGGGCCCCAACCCCCCCCCAGAGCCCAGCCCCCAGCCAGGGGCACCAGACCCCCAGACCCCCAGCCAGGGGCCCCCCAGAGATTCCCTGGGACTGAGTCCCCAGAGTCCCTGGCCAGTGACCCCAGAGCCCCCCCGAGGCTCCCCCACAGTGAGAGCCGCCCATGGGGGGAGGGGGAGACAATGGGGTGTGGTGGGGGAGGGGCAGAGACCTGCTCGGGGGTGGGGGGGGAGGGTGGGCACCCTGGGTGCGGCTCATGGCTCTCTGGGGAGAAAGAGGGCGCGGCGGGGGGTCCCCAGGGCCGGGGGCAGCGGTAAATCCCTCGGGGGTCACCTGCTCTTCTCCCCCCGCCCCGATCTGCGCATGCCCAGAGCCGGGAGACTCAAACCGCATCAACGGCTCTGGGTGAGGCGCCAACAGCCGCGCACGAGCCACACAGAGCCCCGCGCGAGTTCGCGACGTCACTTCCGGTCCCTTCAGGAGCGCCAGGAACTACATCTCCCAGCCTGCCCCGGGAGCCCGCTTCCGCCCTCTTCAGCCCAGCTCCTGGAGCGTGTTAACAGCTGTTACTGCGCATGCTCAGTGCTGGTGCCAGGGAGCCGGGAGAACAAAGCCCAGAGCCCGGGGGCGGGGCTGCTCCTGGGGGCGGGGCTCTGGCACATAGCGGGGGCGGGGCTGCTCCTGGGGGCGTGGCTCTGTCACAGCCCGGGGGCGTGGCTCTGTCACAGCCCGGGGGCGGGGCTCTGTCACAGCCCGGGGGCGGGGCTATGGCACAGCCCGGGGGCGGGGCTATGGCACAGCCCGGGGGCGGGGCTATGGCACAGCCGGGGGCGGGGACAGGGGCAGCGCCTGGGGGCGGGGCTCTGGCTCCTTTGGGAGCCGGGGGCGGGGCTCTGGCACAGCCCGGGGGCGGGGCAGCGCCTGGGGGCGGGTTCTGGCACAGCCCGGGGGCGGGGCAGCGCCCGGGGGCGGGGCTCTGGACGGGTCTTCGGCCCCTGGCTGGGGCTGGGCTCTGGGGGGGTGTGGGGCCCCACACCCCCCCAAAGCCCAGCCCCCAGCCAGGGGCCCCAGACCCCCCCAGAGCCCAGACCCCAGCCAGGGGCCACAGACCCGCCCAGAGCCCAGACCCCACCCAGGGGCCCCAGACCCCCCCCAGAGCCCAGCCAGAGGCTCCAGACCCCCCCCCCAGAGCCCAGCCCCCAGCCAGGGGCCCCAGACCCCCCCAGAGCCCAGACTCCAGCCAGGGGCCCCAGACCCCCCCCCCCCAGAGCACAGCCCCCAGCCAGGGACCCAGACGCCCCCAGAACTCAGACCCCAGCCAGGGGCCCCAGACCCGCCCAGAGCCCAGACCCCAGCCAGGGCCCAGATCCCCCCAGAGCCCAGACCCTCAGCCAGGGGCCCCAGACCCCCCCAGAGCCTAGACCCCAGCCAGGGGCCCCAGACCCCCCCCCCCAGAGCCCAGACACCAGCCAGGGACCCCAGACCCACCCAGAGCCCTGTCCCCAGCCAGGGGCCCCACAATCCCCAGAGCCCAGCCCCCAGCCAGGGGCCCCAGACCCCCCCAGAGCCCAGACCCCAGCCAGGGGCCCCAGACCCCCCCAGAGCCCAGCCAGAGGCTCCAGACCCCCCCCCCCCAGAGCCCAGACCCCAGCCAGGGGCCCCAGACCCCCAGCCAGGGGCCCCAGACCCGCCCAGAGCCCAGCCCCCAGCCAGGGGCCCCACAATCCCCAGAGCCCAGCCCCCAGCCAGGGCCCCCAGACCCCCCCAGAGGCCAGACCCCAGCCAGGGGCCCCAGACCCCCCCCCAGAGCCCAGATCCCAGCCAGGGGCCCCAGACCCCCCCCCCGAGCCCATCCAGAGGCCCCCAGACCCCCCCCAGAGCCAGCCCCCAGCCAGGGGCCCCAGATGCCCCCAGAGCCTAGACCCCAGCCAGGGCCCCACACACCCCCAGAGCCCAGCCCCCAGCCAGGGGCCGAAGACCCGCCCAGAGCCCAGCCCCCAGCCAGGGGCCCCACAATCCCCAGAGCCCAGCCCCCAGCCAGGGGCCCCAGACCCCCTCCAGAGCCCAGACCCCAGCCAGGGACCCTAGACCCCCCCAAAGCCAGATCCCAGCCAGGGGCCCCAGACCCCCCAGAGCCCAGCCCCCCGCCAGGGGCCCCAGCCAGGGGGCCCAGACGCCTCCAGAGCCTAGACCCCAGCCAGGGGCCCCACACCCCCCAGAGCCTAGACCCCAGCCAGGGGCCACAGACCCGCCCAGAGCCCAGACCCCACCCAGGGGCCCCAGACCCCCCCCAGAGCCCAGCCAGAGGCTCAAGACCCCCCCAGAGCCCAGCCAGAGGCTCCAAGACCCCCCCCAGAGCCCAGCCCCCAGTCAGGGGCCCCAGACCCCCCCCAGAGCCCAGACCCCAGCAAGGGGCCCCAGACCCCCCCCCCCCCGAGCCAGACCCCAGCCAGGGGCCCCAGACCCGCCCAGAGCCCAGACCCCAGCCAGGGGCCCAGATCCCCCCA
Organism: Chelydra serpentina; assembly: GCA_037349315.1. Taxonomy (NCBI): domain Eukaryota; kingdom Metazoa; phylum Chordata; order Testudines; family Chelydridae; genus Chelydra; species Chelydra serpentina. The sequence goes on along the minus strand of JBAIAC010000512.1, from coordinate 1,706 downwards.
GAGCCCAGACCCCAGCCAGGGGCCCCAGACCCAGACCCCAGCCAGGGGCCCAGACCCCCCCCAGAGCCCAGCCCCCAGGCAGGGGCCTCACACCCCTCCAGAGCCCAGCCCCCAGACAGCGGCCACAGACCCGCCCAGAGCCCAGACCCCAGCCAGGGGCCCAGATCCCCCCCAGAGCCCAGACCCCCAGCCAGGGGCCACAGACCCGCCCAGAGCCCAGACCCCAGCCAGGGGCCCCAGACCCCCCCCAGAGCCCAGCCCCCAGGCAGGGGCCTCACACCCCTCCAGAGCCCAGCCCCCAGACAGCGGCCACAGACCCGCCCCCAGAGCCCAGACCCCAGCCAGGGGCCCCAGACCCACCCAGAGCCAGGACCCCCAGCCAGCACCCCAGACCCGCCCAGAGCCCAGACCCCCAGCCAGGGGCCCCAGACCCGCCCAGAGCCCAGCCCCCTGCCAGGGGCCCACAATCCCCAGAGCCCAGCCCCCAGCCAGGGGCCCAAGAACCCCCCCAGAGCCCAGACCCCAGCCAGGGACCCCAGACCCCCCCAGAGCCCAGATCCCAGCCAGGGGCCCCAGACCCACCCAGAGCCCTGCCCCCAGCCAGGGGCCCCAGACCCCCCCAGAGCCCAGCCAGAGGCTCCAGATCCCCGCCCCAGAGCCCAGACCACAGCCAGAGGCCCCAGACCCCGCCCCCAGACCCCAGCCAGGGCCCCAGACCCCCCCAGAGCCCAGACCCCCAGCCTGGGGCCCCAGACCCGCCCAGACCCCCAGCCAGGGGCCCCAGACCCCCCCAGAGCCCAGCCCCCAGCCAGGGGCCCCAGAACCCCCAGAGCCCAGCCCCCAGCCAGGGGGCCCAGACGCCCCAGAGCCCAGACCCCCAGCCAGGGGCCCCACAATCCCCAGAGCACAGCCCCCAGCCAGGGGCCCCAGACCCCCCCAGAGCCCAGACCCCAGCCAGGGGCCACAGACCCCCCCCAGAGCCCAGACCCCAGCCAGGGGCCCCAGACCCCCCCCAGAGCCCAGCCAGAGGCTCCAGACCCCCCCCAGAGCCCAGCCCCCAGCCAGGGGGCCCAGACCCCCCCAGAGCCTAGACCCCAGCCAGGGGCCCCAGACCCGCCCAGAGCCCAGACCCCAGCCAGGGGCCCCAGACCCCCCCAGAGCCCAGCCAGGGGCCCCAGAACCCCCAGAGCCCAGCCCCCAGCCAGGGGCCCAGACGCCCCCAGAGCCTAGACCCCAGCCAGGGGCCCCACACCCCCCCAGAGCACAGCCCCAGCCAGGGGCCCCAGACCCCCCCAGAGCCCAGACCCCAGCCAGGGGCCCCAGACCCCCCCAGAGCCCAGCCAGAGGCTCCAGACCCCCCCCCAGAGCCCAGCCCCCAGCCAGGGGGCCCAGACCCCCCAGAGCCTAGACCCCAGCCAGGGGCCCCAGACCCGCCCAGAGCCCAGACCCAGCCAGGGACCCCAGCCCCCCCCCCCAGAGCCCAGACCCCAGCCAGGGGCCCCAGACCCCCCCCAGAGCCCCGCCAGGGGCTCCAGACCCCCCCAGAGCCCAGCCCCCAGCCAGGGGTCCCAGACCCCCCCAGAGCCCAGCCAGGGGCTCCAGACCCCCCCCCAGAGCCTAGACCCCAGCCAGGGGCCCCAGACCCCCGCCCCCGAGCCCAGACCCCAGCCAGGGGCCCGAGACCCACCCAGAGCCCAGCCCCCCAG